>JAKUBJ010000059.1:0-66182 GCA_030566855.1 Tortispora sangerardonensis | reverse complement strand
TTAACACAACTGCAAACTCCGAAAGTTGAAATTAGCCAATTTTATTGGAGTAAGTGCTCTCTTTATAGCCTTACAGCAAAGCTAAACACAACTGTATAACCTTAATTATTTCATTTTGAACAAATAAAAACAAGCCTAAAAAATGGTGCCGTTGCGGTTACAACTGTATTCTAAAAAATTAGAGTTATCTCGGTACTTGAGTTCTACCTTCCGCCCTGCATATATAGCAACTCGAGATAAGCATAAATACTGTTAAATATGCACCTTTTCGCAATCTCTTAATTATTTTCTTATGAAATTATCCTATTTTATATTCTTTACCCAGTATAAATATGTCGCTTATTCCAAATGGAATCATTTTTGCATCCCATAATATAAAAAATGAATATTTGTGAAAATGTCGTGACTCACACTGCTGTGGTTACTGAGACACTCACTCAAATTTTAAAATGCTCTCCTCCTGTATCATATACGACAGTATATGATAGGTACTCGACATCAGCTGACAGATTAGTGACTGCTTACGATTCACACTGTGAACCTGTTATAACATACGTTAATGGTGATTACTGCTACAAATGCAATTTAAGAGAGATTGCGTATACCCCTTCACCTCCTCTAATCACACAAGGTTATACCTACATATGGCAGTACTATGATGATATTTCTGTTTCTATAGGTGTTGACATCCAGCTAGATATCACTGTTGAGGTACCAGTCATAACAAGAACAACCATCGACTTCTCAACGAACTCTTTCGTAGCTCCTACAACCACTAACTTTATATCCTTTTCTAACTCTGACTCTGGAGTAGCTCCTATTCCTATCACCTCTGATATACTCTCTACTTCTAACTCAGGCTCTGGCGTAGCTCCTATTCCTATCACCACTGATATACTCTCTACCTCTAACACTAATTCTGGCATTGCGTCCATATCTTCAACCATTATGCCTTCTTCTAGCACCGGGTCTATAGCTCCTATTTCTACTATATCTATACCTTCTTCTACCATAAGTTATACGAACACAACTACTACAACATCTTCAGAAACTTCAGAAACTTCAGAAACTTCAGAAACTGGCTCCGGTACTCAAAGTCATAGTTCAAGCTTAACAAGTTCTATCACTTTACCTAGTTTATCATTCTCAAGTAGTGAAACCACTGCTCAGTCCTTGTCTACCTTATCCAGCTCTAGCTTAAATTCAGAATCTAAACAAAGTACTTTGGCTACTAGTTCAGATAGTTTAAGTTCATCTATCTCAAGTTTGCCTAGCTCTAGCATATTAAGCAGCTTTGAGAGCTCGTCTACCTCAAGTACATCTAGCTCTGAAAGTTCTTCCATTTTTAGTGCGTCTAGTTCTAGCGTATCAAGCAGCTCTGAGAGCGTATCAAGCTCATCAAGTAGTTCTGCAAGCATATCTAGCTCTTCCAGTTTAAGTTCAAGTATCTCTGAAAGCCTGTCTAGTTCAAGTATATCAAGCTCGTCAAGTAGTTCTGCAAGCATATCTAGCTCTTCCAGCTCAAGTTCAAGTAGCTCTGAAAGCCTGTCTAGTTCAAGTATATCAAGCAGCTCTGAGAGCGTATCAAGCTCATCAAGTAGTTCTGCAAGCGTATCTAGCTCTTTCAGCTCAAGTTCAAGTAGTCCAGAGAGTTTGTCTAGCTCAAGTGCATCAAGCTCATCCAGTAGTTCTGAAAGTTTGTCTAGCTCAAGTGTATCTGAAAGTTCTTCTAGTTCTTCTAGCTCAAGCTCTCCACTACCTTCAAGTGGGTGCCCTCCAGATAGCATAGATTCTACTCGTTATATGGCAACGGTATACGAGATAACAGAACAACAGTTTAATTCTATTGATGAGACCTATCTTTTAAATGGAGACTATATGAACGACGCACAATCTAGCGGTCCTTTGGAGTTACAACTGACTTCGCAGAATGAAACAGTTTCGAGTTGGGTTTCGTATATGAACCCAGGAACAGATCCAATGTATTATCGCATAATAGATCTTCGTGCATATATACAACAGACTACATCAACGGCTTCTTTGCATTTTACACCGTCATTTCAGAATTTAAGATTTGTCCCAAATTTTGATTATTTTGCAGCTGTGGGAGATTATGCTTTTACATGTGGAGATATTAGTGAATTTTATTCTAGTCCTTCAACTGGGCAGTATGAATTTCACACTATTAAGAATACTGCAATAAATACATATTCTTTATATCTTCCAATGGATTATCAATGGTATGGACAGCTACGAGTGGTACTCAAAGTTTCTGGAGAACTAACTAATTTCAGAACAACATATGGAAGAGCAGTGTTAAAATAGCTGTATTAATTATTTAGTATGATCTATGATTATTGAAAATGCACTAGGAATAAGTGTATATATGAAATTTGTGTTGTTGTAAGATCTGTGAACTTGAAGTCTTAACATCAGCGCTATAAGCAATTCGCACCTTTCTATGAACCTTAAGCGACCTTTTATATTGCATCACAATCAATACAAATAATGAGTATCCGATACTTAACTTTGTATCTTATGTTTGACAGATATAGATTATAAACTGATCTAAGTTTATCGTTTGATCAATCATAGAGTTTCATCAAAATATACTAAGATTTCTAAATCTCTACTAAGCCATATATAGCAACTCAAGATGAGCACAAATACTGCTAAATACGCATCTGTGTGTAATCTATTACTTATAGATATTTTTCTTTACGCAGTATAAATATATCGCTTATTCCACATGGACTCTTCTTAGCTTTTCATAACATAGGAAATGAACAATTGTGAAAGTGTCGTAACTCACACTGCTGTGGTTACTGAGACACTCACTCAAATCTTAAAATGCTCTCCTCGTGTATCATATATAACAGTATATGATAGGTACTTGACATCAGCTGACGGAGTAGTGACTGCCTACGATGCTCACTGTTCACCTGTTACAACATATATCCACGGTGATTACTGTTATAAATGCAATTCAAGAGAGATCATATACATTCCATCACCTCCTCTAATCACACAAGGTAATATCTATATATGGCAGTACTATGATGATATTTCTGTCTCTATAAGTATTGACATTCAACTAGGCATCACTGTTGAAGTACCAGTCATAACAAGAACTACTATTCCCAAAACGACTGACTCTATTGTAGCCCCTGAAACTGCCTCATCTACTCTTTCTTCAACGACAACTAACTCTGGTCTAAATCCCATCTTTACAGATTCTATTTTTTCTTCAACTATCACCGGCTCCGGTGTAGCTCCTATTTCTAGAACTAATACTGGTTCAGATACAATTCTGATATCAACCATATCTTCTTCTAGCAGGGGATCTGGCTTTGCTCCCATTTCTACCACAAGCATATTTTCTTCTACAATAATCTATGCAAATTCCACTACTTCAACAACTTCAGAAACTGGTTCTACCGCTCAAAGTGATGTTTCAAGCTTAACAAGTACTACTTCAACACCTATCTCTTCTTTATTTACAAGCAGTGAAACCACTACTCATTCGTCTATTTTACCTAGTTCTTTACTCAGTTCAAGTAGTACAGCAGCTACACAAAGTAGTCTGACTGTTAGCTCAAGTAGTTTAAATACAGTTAGCTCTGAAAGTTCTTCTCTCTCAAGTTTTAGTGCATCTAGTTCTATTATACTGAGTATATCTAGCTCACGTTTTCCGAGCTCCTCAAGTAGCTCTGAAGATGCGTCTAGCTCAAGCATATCAAGTAGCTCTGAAGTTTTATCTAGCTCAAGTATATCAAGTAGCTTTCAAAGTGTATCTAGCTCAAGTATATCAAGTAGTTCTGAAGTTGTATCTAGCTCAAGCATATCAAGTAGCTCTGAAGATGCATCTAGCTCGAGCGTATCTAGTTCAAGTGTATCTGAAAGTTCTTCCAGTTCTCTTAGCTCTTCTAGTTCTAGTTCCTTACCTTTAAATGGGTATGCTCCAACTAGTATAGGCTCTACTCGGTATGTTGCAACGGTATATGAGATAACAGAACAACAGTTTAACGATATTGATAGTATGTATCTTTTAAATGGTGATTATATGAATGAAGCTCAATCTAGTCGTCCTCTTGATGTGGAGCTCGCGTCGCATATTGATACAGCTTCTGAATGGGGTTCCTATATGTACACAGGCACAGAGCCAATGTATTATCGTATAGTTGATTTTCGTGCTTATGTACTGAGGACTACAAGAAGGTCAATATTGGTCTGTTTTAACAACATTTCAAAATTTAGGATTTGTCAGAAATGTAACGTACCTTGCAGCTGTGGGAGCTTTCGCATTTACATGTGAAGATATTAATGCATTGTATGAGAATCCTTCAAGTGATACGTATATTTTCCAGACTATCACGCACGGAGTACCAAGCACATATGGTTTCACAGTTAGCATTAATTATCAATGGTATGTACAAGTACGAGTGGTACTCAAAGTTTCTGGGGTTCCAGCAACTACTGACAGAATGTTGTATGGAACAACAGTTTTAAAGCAGCAGTATTCATGATTTTAAATGAGCTACACATCAAAGTCAAGGAATTCATAGGCTTCTTTATCTTTGTTTACAGAGATTCTATAACCCATTTCCTTATTTTATTACGACATAAATTTTATTTCCTAAAGTGGACATTACAGTTGGCAGCTACAAATTCTGATCGTCTAAAATTCACAAATCAAACAATCACAATTTTTTATGATTATCTACTAGCTAATTTCTAAATCTCAACTAGCCATATAAATCAACTCATCATGAGCGCCTATGCAACCCCAAGATGCTTCTACTTCGGTCTCTTATAAAGCTGTGTAGCTTTTCTTGATATAAATATGTCCCCTATCTCGCATTTTATGTTTTCAAATTTTTATACCCCAAAATCATGAGCATCTGTGAAAGTGTCGTAACTCACACTGCTGTAGTTACTGAGACAATCACTCAAATTTTAAAATGCTCTCCTCCTGTATCATATACAACTGTATATGATAGGTACTTGACTTCTACGATTGGTTCAGTAACTGCTTACGGTTCACAGTGTGCGCCTGTTACAACATATGTCCATGGTAATTACTGCTACAAATGCAATTCAAGAGAGATTGCGTATATCCCTTCACCTCCTCTAATTACACAAGGTAATACCTACATATGGCAGTATTATGATGATGTATCTGTTTCTATAAGTGTTGACATTCAACTAGGCATCACTGTTGAAGTACCTGTGATTACAAGAGCAACCATTGACTTTTCAACAGATTCTAATGTATACCCTACAGCAACTACAATTTCTTCTGTTGACACCAACTCAGGTGTCAACCCTACAACTACCACATCTATATACTCTTCTAACACCGGCTCTGGTGTAGCTCCTATCTCCACAATTTCTACCCCTTCTTCTAACACCGGATCTGGCATAGCTCCTATTTCTACTGACTCTATTGTCTCTTCTTCTAATAGCGGGTCTGGTGTAGCTCCTATTTCTACCGATTCTACTTTCTCTTCTTCTAATAGTGGATCTGGTGTAGCTCCAATTTCTACTGATTCTACTCTCTCTTCTTCTACTGTGAGTTATACAAATTCATCCACTACAGCAACGTCAGAAACTATTTCCACCACACAAAGTGATAGTTCAACCTTAACAAGCACTAAAACTACTACACCTAGCTCCTCTTTATATTCTAGCTCTTCACTCAGTTCAAGCCTTAGTACAGAAACTACGCAGATTACTTCAACTATGAGCTCAAGTAACTTACCTATATCTAGTAGTTCTGAAAGTGCATCAAGTTTTTCTAGCTCAAGTATGTCTATCTCTTCCAGCTCAAGTACATCAAGTGTGTCTAGCTCTTCTAGTATAGGTTTGTCTACAACATCTAGCAGCTATTCTAGTTCTAGTTCTAGTTCTAGTTCTAGTGTTTCTAGCTCAGGTAGCTCAAGTGCGTCTAGTTCTATCATTTCTAGCTCTTCTAGTTCTAGTCAGTCTAGTTCTTCACTCAGCTCAAGCAGCTCCAGTATATCTAGTAGCTCTGAAAGTTCTTCTAGTTCTTTGCTTAGCTCAAGCAGCTCCAGTATATCTAGTATATCTAGTAGCTCTGAAAGTTCTTCTAGTTCTTCACTCAGCTCAAGTAGCTCAAGTGTATCTAGTAGTTCTGAAAGTTCTTCTAGTTCTTCACTCAGCTCAAGTAGTACATCAAGCTTGTCTAGCTCTTCTAGTTCAACTAGTTTGAATCCTTCCCCTTCCAATGGATGTCCTCCTGAGAGTATAGATTCTACTAGATATTTAGCAACAGTCTATGATATTACTGAACAACAGTATAATTCTTATACTGTTTATACTCTATTAGCTGGAACCTATATGAATGAAGCGAAATCTAGTCGTCCTCTTGATGCAGAACTGACTTCCTTTAATGATACAGTTTCAGAATGGGGTGCGTATATGTATACAGGAACAGAATTGCTATATTATGGTTTGGTTGAGTATCGCACTTATGTTCTTAAAGATACAACAATTAATCCCTGGTATGTTTTGGTGGAGTTTCAAAATTTACAGTTTGTGACTGGCATGAAGATTTTCAGATCAACTGGATCTGCTGCATTTACATGTGAAGACATTAGAGCTCAATATGCTAGTTATCCAGGTGGTGGATTTGGTATGAGGACTCTTACGGATGGAACAACAACTTTCACTACTTCTGTTACCTTAAGCGACCAATGGTATTTCCAAGTACGAGTGGTACTTGTAGTTTCAGCAACTGCACCAATCACTGACAGAACACTGTATGGAACAACGGTTATAAGACCACGGGATTTATGATATATTATGTTTACGTATACGATTTTTTTCTGGATGTATGAATCCTAAACCATCATAATTGCCTCTTCTTTGCACCAATTTATGAACTATTCAAAGCCCCCAGTGTTCTATGATTTCTTTAACCGGTACACATTTCCTTATCTCATTACGACATAAATTTTATTTCCAATAAAAGATATTACAGTTGACAGTTACAAATTCTGAACGACTTAAATTCACAAATCAAGTAATCACAAATTTTATCAAAATGAACTAAGAGATTTCTAAATCTCAACTAACCATATAAATCAACTCATCGTGAACATTTTATGCAACCCCAAGATGCTTCTACTTCGGTCTCTTATAAAGCTGTGTAGCTTTTCTTGATATAAATGTGTCCCCTATCTCGCATTTTATGTTTTCAAATTTTTATACCCCAAAATCATGAGCATCTGTGAAAGTGTCGTAACTCACACTGCTGTAGTTACTGAGACAATCACTCAAATTTTAAAATGCTCTCCTCCTGTATCATATACAACTGTATATGATAGGTACTCGACTTCTACGATTGGTTCAGTAACTGCTTACGATTCACAATGTGCGCCTGTTACAACATACGTTAATGGTGATTACTGTTATAAATGCAATTCAAGAGAGGTTACATACATTCCATCACCTCCTCTAATCACACAAGGTAATACATATATATGGAACTACTATGATGATATCTCTATCTCTATAAGTGTTGACATCCAGCTAGATATCACTGTCGAAGTACCAGTCATAACGAGAACAACTATAGACTTCTCAACGGACTCTGGCGTAGCTCCTACAACTGCTACACTTTCTTCAATTGACATAGACACGGTTGTCACCCCTACAACTACACCCACTATACATTCTACAACTACTGGCTCTGGTATAGCCCCTATCTCTACAATTTCTACTCCTTCCACTACCACCGGTTCTGGTATAGCCCCTATCTCTACTATTTCTACTCTTTCCACCGACACTAGCTCTGGTGTAGATCCTCTATCTACTGATTCTATTCTCCCCTCCTCTAATACTGGATCTGGTGTAGCTCCGATTTCTACAAGCGCAATCTCCTCCTCTAACACCGGATCTGGTGTAGCTCCTATCTCTACTGATTCTACTCTATCTTCTTCTACCGTGAGTTATACAAATTCATCTACTACAACAATTTCGAGCTCTGACTCCTCCACTCAAAGTGATTCTTCAACTTTAACAAGTACCTCGTCTACTATACCTAGCTCTTCTTTCAGTTCAAGTTTTAGTACGCTAACTACGCAAAGTACTTCAACTATGAGCTCAAGTTACTTGCCAATATCTACTAGTTCTGAAAGTGTATCTAGTTCTTCTAGCTCAACTGTGTCAAGTGCATCTAGTTCTTCTAGTAGCTTGTCGCTCAGTTCAAGTAGCTTAAGTGTATCTAGCTCTTCACTCCTTCCAAGTAGCTCTTCTAGTTCAAGTAGCTCAAGTGATTCTAGTTCTTCTAGCCTTTCTAGCTCCTCTAGCTCTTTTATCCCCTCTAGTTCTTCTAGTTCTTCTAGCTCCTCTAGTTCTTATATTTCAAGCTCCTCTAGCTCCTTTATCCCCTCTAGTTCTTCTAGTTCTTCTAGCTCCTCTAGCTTCTCTAGTTCTTTAATTTCAAGCTCCTCTAGTCCTTCTAGCTCTTCTAGCTCAATCTCATCCAGCTCCTCCAGCTCCTCTAGTTCTTCTAGTTCTTCTAGTTCTTCTAGCTCCTCTAGTTCAAGCTCCTCTAGTTCTTCTAGTTCTTCTAGCTCAATCTCATCCAGCTCCTCCAGCTCCTCTAGTTCTTCTAGTTCTTCTAGCTCCTCTAGTTCAAGCTCTTCTAGTTTATCTAGTTCTTCTAGCTCAATCTCATCCAGCTCCTCTAGTTCTTCTAGTTCTTCTAGTTTATCTAGTTCTTCTAGCTCAATCTCATCCAGCTCCTCTAGTTCTTCTAGTTCTTCTAGTTTATCTAGTTCTTCTAGCTCAATCTCATCCAGCTCCTCTAGTTCTTCTAGTTCTTCTAGTTTATCTAGTTCTTCTAGCTCAATCTCATCCAGCTCCTCTAGTTCTTCTAGTTCTTCTAGTTTATCTAGTTCTTCTAGCTCAATCTCATCCAGCTCCTCTAGTTCTTCTAGATCTTCTAGCTCCTCTAGTTCAAGCTCTTCTAGTTTATCTAGTTCTTCTAGCTCAATCTCATCCAGCTCCTCTAGTTCTATTGCCCCGTTGCCTTCAACTGGGTGTCCTCTAGAGAGTCTAGATTCTACTAGATATACAGCAACAGTCTATGATATAACTGAACAACAGTATAATGCAGTTACTGCTGGGTATCTATTATATGAAAACTATAAAACCGAAGCGCAATCTAGTCGTCCTCTTAATTCAGAAATGAATGCACATAATGATTCAAATACAGACTGGAGTGTATATATGTATACAGGAGAAGAAACAATGTATTACGGCATTATTGAATATCGCACCTATGTACGTAGGACGATGACTAGTACAACCTGGAATATTAAGGCTCGATTTCAAAATTTTCAGTTTCAAAGTGGAGTATGGTTCGTTGCAATAGCTGGAGCAGCGGCATTTCAATGCGGAGATATTACAGCTAGGTATCCTACTCAAATAGGTGGTCGATATGGTACTAGGAATGTTACAAATTATATACCAAACACTATGTTTTTCCCCATTATTATTGATTACCAATACTATATGCAAATGCGAGTGTTACTTGTAGTTTCAGCAAATTCGCCGATTAGTGACAGAACATTGTATGGAACAACAAATATATTCGAGGACAATTCATATGTATAAAGGAAGTTTACGTCATATCCTATAGACTTTTTATTTTTTTAAATTGATTTAATTTACACAAATTTACCCTATTTTAATTATTTAAATTTAGACCATATTACCTCAACAGCCGCATATAAATAGCATGAATTCCAGACTCTATGATCTACATTTATACAATACTATAATTCCTTCAGATTTCGATATCCTTTTTATTTCTTTTCTTTTTTTCTAACTTCTAACTTATATCTTTTTTTTTCAAAATACAAAAGACTTCAAAATATAGAAAAATACATTTTGTTGTTTTGTTTATATTTTGCCTATTTCGTACATCTTTTACCCTCGGTTTAAATGGACTCCATACCAATATTGAAATGGAGTATCGAAAATGTTATAGAATACCTTACATCTTTAGAACTTTCTGAATACATTGATTCCTTTAAGAATAATGATATTGATGGTAAAGTACTTATTCGATTAAATCATAAACTTTTAATAGAATTAGGTGTTATTCCTATTGGTCATCGTTTAGATATTCTTGTAGGTGTCTATACACTTAAAGCGTCTCAGAATGTACCAATTCTTGATGATGATTATGTACCTGAGACATCAAAATCTATTACATCAGATTTGTTGAAATCTGAATTATCTACTAGAGATTCACGTATAAAAACACTTGAACATGATATAAAAAAGCTATCTGATTCGTATAGTAAAATACGTGAAGATTTGCTTCCCTTGCATAGGTTTTTGAAGGATTCTAAACCACTTCCTACTCCTGGTGGTACTTCAAGTATTACTTTAACCTCTGAAAACAATTCTCCTTCTCTTGCATTAAGGTTTCCTCCTCCTAGTTATCAAGATAGTAGTAGGAATAATACTCCTACTGTTGCTTCGAATAGACAATCAATGATTCATTCCTCCTCTTCATCCCCTCATCCTATATCGCCGAAAGTACCTCTTGAATATCATACATCGCCGTCATCGCCTTCATTTAGTTCATCACAAAATTCCATCTCTTCAGAATCTTCTACTAATTTCACCGTGCCGACTCCTACAACAACTACTACTTTTGATAGTAGATCACCTACAGCATACACATCTAATCAGTCTGGTCAACCTTTAGTTGGTCTTGGACAGCAAGATCCTCGGAAATTAAGATCTAATAATTCTAGTCAAACACGGCTTGCTGGTTCAAATGATACTTTTAAATCATTTAGAGTACAAGAAACTGATCCTTGTTATAAGGTACTTCCTGCTGTTTTAAGAAGGTATAGAATTGATGATGATTGGAGACAGTATGCTCTTCTTGTTTGTTATGATGATATTGAGCGTATTTTAGGTTATGACGAACGTCCGTTAATAATATTTAAAGAGTTACAAGAAGCAGGAAGGAATCCTGTTTTTATGTTAAGGCATGCTGATGGTGGGACACCTGATAAGGGACTTATTGTTAATTCTTCTGCTCCCGGTGGAGTACTTTAGTATAATATAATGACATACAATTACCGAATGACTTAGTTGCCGAAGTCGACTAAGTAAGTAACGCTAGTCGTCTAAGTCCACTCAGTTGACTTCGTCAACTGAGTTAATTTGAATGACTCAATGGCATATCCTGTAAAGTAGACGCAAGCGTTCTAAAATTATCTGCCAATAATTCAGCATACTTCACCCTCTCTAAAGCCCAATTTTGAAGTGCCTTCGTAATATCAAACTGTGAATATTGTAAATATTCTAACTCATTAAACAACGTCCATCTTAATACCCATTCAATCTCTGTAAGTAATGCAATAGCCTTTGAATCCTTTTCAATAGACGTCTTCAATTTCATTATTTCTGTTGCAACTTTAGCATTATTAGTAACTGCAACTCCATTTGATGTCTCATTTTCTGTCTCTGTTAATCTTCTAATTTTTGTCTCACTTGCTTCTATTCTTCTTTGTAATTGAGGAATATTATTCATAATAGCTTTATCAAATCTTTGAAACATCTCAGATGTACTTAAAAAGCTATCTCTAATACGTTTAAAATCCTCTAAAATTCCAATATCCCATGATCCTGCTTCATCAATACTAATAGCTTGAAAAGAATCCAAAAACTTAGCTGTACTAATAATACCATCTGTTATTTGTTCAAGTTCTCCTGTATCAGGTCCTTCATCTGCAGAAGAAATACAATAAACATTCTGGTTAATAGAAGAAAGGTACCTCAAACGTGAAGCCATATGATGATGATCTGTGCCAATATAAAGATTTCTATTAATAAGACGATCTAAAAGCTTACAAACTTGAGAATAGTAAGCAATTATATCAGGTAAAGAATTTCTAATAGCATCAATATGAGAAGAATAAGCATCCCAATTAGAAATGAAAACTGCAGGTACATTTGGTAATGTAGAACCATTATTATATTCTGGTTCAAGAGATATCTTTGCAGATTTTCTCCAAGAAGAAATATCAGTCGGTGTAGATAAGAACATCGATACAAGAGTTTCCTTAGAAAGTGAAGGATGAATTGCTAATTTATTTAAGAACCTTGCCAAACCTCTACGTCTATGTTCAAGAAACTTAATATCACTTGAGAAATAATGACCATTAATCTGAAGCTTTTTAGGAGGTAAAAGAGGTATTAAACGACAAGGATAGATTTTAATAAGAACATCAAAAAGCCATACAAAATCAGAATAACGACGTATAACTTTATTCTTTGAACCTTTTGTTTCTATAATATAACTAACATGACGAAATAAAAATACACCTTCCTTTTCAGGTAAAATAGAAACTGATATAGTATCATCTAATCTAGCATCAGGTTCTGGGAACTTTTTAGGTAAACTTTGTTCAGAATTCAATGAAAGAGATGAAAGTCTGTCTGAAGACCATGGATCCATTGTAGGAGCATGATTTCTAATATTTTGTGATGGAATTTCTTCAACAGGTGAAGAAATAACAGGTGGAATATAAGAAGATGAAGAAATAGATTCATCTAATGCTCTTTGTGCTTGTGGAGATGATGAAATAGAACCATTAGAAAATTTTGGTGTATTGTATGGAATATCTAAATGAGGTATAGGTAGATCTTGTTTTAAATCCAATACAGTTTCTAAAGAAGGAGTATCACCATCTTGAGCAATAGCTATTAAAGCTAAAGCAGTATTCCAAGAATCTTGAGTTATACGTGAACCAGAACTTCGATCTAATAAGATAATACCTTCAATAGCATCTATTTGATCAGCAGAAAGATGTGCTTTAGAAAGAGTATCTCTAAATGCTCCAGTATTTACACTTCCATCAACAGGTCCAGCATATTTAAAGGAATCGTAATACATTTGTGGTGCTTTCACACCTTTTAATAGTACTGATGCTGAAAGTTCAGGTTTTGGTTTATGTGTATTAGCTATAGGGCTTGTTTCCCAAATACCTGAAGCTTGTATATCATCATCATCTAATATACTATCTTTACCACGTTTTATAGGGGCAGCACCAAACAAAGAATTTGCTGATTCTTCTTCTTCACCAAATAACGACATTATGTTTGTATTTGGCCTTCTGATGCCTTATAACCAAGACAAAATCTACGACAAAATCAACAAAAACAAGCCAAGTAAAGACAAACAACGTTAAACAACAACAAACAACGTTAAACAACAACAAACAACGTTAAGCAACGTCAAACAACAAACAAATAACGTCAAGTAAAAGTCTTATTACTTCCTTTATATCGGAAGTCGGGCTTATCGATCAAGTGAAAGATCTTAGTGTTAATTTAAACTAGGGTTAAGGGTTAAAACTATATACAAAGTGGCGGTAATCGATCAAGAAAAAAAGTTATCAACCAAGTTAACCATAAACAATATAAAAAATGGAGAATCAACCTCTTGAATTGCTTTCATTGTCTTTAGAAGAGAATGTTTTTATTAAAATGAGAGGAGATAGAGAATTGAAGGGTAAATTACATGCATTTGATTCACATTGTAATATGATACTTGGTGATGTTGAAGAGTATATATATGTTAATCCAGAGAGTGTACCTATTGTTAAACAGAATCCTATGATGTTTGTTAGAGGTGATGCAGTTGTGTTGTTATCACCATTGATTTCTTCATAAGTATGTATATATCATAAGACATATATGTATGATAGAGATATTGGCATAACATAGATATATGACAGCATAATAACGTAACATAATAAACATGAGAGAGATATAATAGATATCATATGAGACACATAATAAAATATGAAATATCATATGAGACATGAAATATCATATTTGAAATATTTTATTTTTATAAAATATACATCATTTTTCAATTTTCAATTTTCTTACTATGTACGATCGAAACTAACTTTAAAACATTATCTACGCGTCTAATTCTATTTTCACCTTTCGTCATCTCACAACAACGCGTTTTAAATGTCAATACAACCTTCATTTAAATGGGCTTCAAAGAAAAAAATACCTTCAAAAATTACACCTTCTTTACCTTCACCTCCTCTTGATTCTTTAACTGACGAAATACCACCAAAAAAGTCTCTTATTATATGTCTTCATATACCTCTACATTATGAATCTCAACAAATAACACCTCCTAGTTCTAATGGTTTATTAGAATCTGATTCTGATTCAAATAAACGTAAATCTTCATTATTTTCTTTATTTACTAAGAAATTAAAATCAATCAAAAATACTCCTTCAACTGTTGTTATTCCTATACAATGTCCTTTGCCTGATTCAACAAATTCTCATATTAACATCGAAACTCAGGTTTTACCTTCACTCACATACAAAAAAAGAATATATTTGAAAGAAAAATATACTCAAGAATCTGAATGGTATATAAGTAATAAATCATCAAAAACATTAACTTATTCATGTTTGAAATCACTTATGAACTTTAATGAATTACAAAACCTTGCAAAATCTTTAATAGATACTTCTTTTCCTTTTATTTTACCTATTTACAATAATTTGAATGAACATTCAGCGTTTGATTTATGCAATTATGAACATCAATTATGGATACAAAAATATCGTCCAAAATCATTATCTCAATTTATTACTTCAAATGATGCTATTGGTATTCTACATAATTGGCTTATTCGAAGGTACTCAGCTAAAGTCTCAAATACAAAAACTCTTACTTTGAACGAACATATAAAAAAGATAAATAAATCAGATACTAGTTTAGATGATTTTATTGTTTATGATGATTCATATGATTCAACTGATGATGAAGATCCTGAAGGTTTACCACCTGCTAAAAATACAAACTTTATTATTCTTTCAGGTACTTCAGGTTCAGGTAAAACTACTGCTGTTTATTCACTTGCTTCTGAATTCGATTATTATGTATTTGAAATTGATCCTAGTTGTTTACGTTCAAGAAAAGATTTAAATTCTTCAGTTGGTAATTTATTACAAAACAAATTGGCTCATAATTTAAATAAAAATGTACCAAAGGAAAAAAATGCTTTAATATACATTTCTTCTATTGATGTTCTTTTTGATTCAGATAGAACATTTTGGCAAGGATTTGAAGAATTTGTTGCAAAATCAAAATGGCCAATTGTTCTATCATGTAACAATCCAGAATTTTTACCACCTATTTTTCACAATGAACTTTCTGCATCAATTATACATTTTAAAAGACCATCACTGGAAGCATTGTCTTCATTAATATGGATAATCGCATTAAAAGAAGGTTTTATATTGGACTTATCTGTTGTTAAATCTATATGTATAGAGAACAATTATGATATAAGACAGTCATTTATGGATACACAATTTTTTTGTCAAATGGGGTTTGGTTATAAGCATAAATCACTTGATTTTCTTATTCCACCTGATGTTTTAGGAGATAGAAGAATTATGTGTTCTTATGTTTGTGATGATTCATTAAATACATCAAATATAAGGAATGAACAAATACCGTTTGATGTTGAAGCAGATTTATTATCTGTAAAGGATTATATTAAAGGAAGAGAGGAGAAGTTATATGTACCATATGAAGAAGAAGATTCATTAATTATACCATCTGAATGGACTATGAATTCATCTATAGATCCTATAAGTTCATTAGCTGATTATGAATTACGTGCATCGGATATTCTAGGAGGTTTAGATATTCAAAATGTTATTCAAGAAGATATAAGAATAGATCATGACAGATCATCAGACTATGCGGAACTAGATATATATTCAATTAGACCAGATGCACTTAATTTGGATTATCTTCCTACATTAAGATATTTGAAATCACAAAAGTTAGATTTATCACAGCCAAGGTTTGTTAGAAGATCAAGACGGTCAAGGGTTATTTCATCTCCTTTATCTGATGATATATCATCTGTATAGGTTTATGTCATTGTATAACAGTATATTGTGTTGATGTATGTTTTGTCATTGAGCAGGTAATTGTGATCGACATGTAGGACATTGTAACCTATATTTCATCCAATTTTCTAAACATGATGTATGAAATACATGCCTACATGGTGTTATCATGTAATCTCTCCTTTCTATAATTGTTGTTACATTATCCTGATTAACTATTGGAAGTTCAAGATTCTGCATACAAATAACACAATCAATTTGTATTTTTCCATTACGTAATCTGAGTTCTTCATTATCACCTAAATAACCAGAATCTATATCTGATTTACTTACAATTGGATGATAATCATAAACATTAACAAACCAATTCAAAGTTAAACCAAATCTAGGATCAACAAAATCTTGATATCCAAGTATTATTACTTGTAACCAAACATATCCAATAAAGAATAAGACAGTTCTAGGAAAATAATCAAAAAGTAATTGATTATCAGGTATGAGCCACATATAACATAAAGGAACAAGTTTGATAATACTCATACTTAATACAAAATCCCATCTGAATGCATGTCTACAACCTCTTACCATATTTCTATATATTTGAGGTATCCAAAAAGAAGTTCCTAATAGCCATAAAAGAGACAGACATGCCCATCTAACACCACTTGGCCATACAAATGTAATAACACAGAAAAATAATAGAAGTATAAGTATATAATCAAACCAGCTGTATATAAGTCTCATATGAACTCTATTTTCATTAGTATTTATACCATTTGAAGTTTCTGAAATATGTGCTCTATATATTTGTGTAGCATAACGTAAAGTAATAAGCCATACAGCAACAAAAGAAAAAAAAGATGCAGATATAACAGCAAGAAATGAAGGTGTTCCTGACATTGAAACTGCTATAAATAATAATGCAATTATACCACCAGATAAAGCAAGACAACAAACAGTCCAAAAGCTAAGACGAGTAAGAGATGAAGGTGTTGATGCTGATGATATTTGTTTAAATAAGAAATGTATCTCTGCTAATAAACAAATACAATAAATAGCAATATTGTAAGAAGCATTTTTCCAAAAGATTTTAAAAGGTTTACCTGTATTGTGACGAGATCTTACTAGAAATCCACAATTAGGAGAATAAAGAGAAAATGATACTTCTAATGAAGATAGAGGGTAATGAGGACGTCCTCTTGGGTATTCTAATTCATCTTCAATATCATTTAAATCAGATTGAGATATTGGAAGAGACCAAGAATGAAGTGCCATAATAAGTTCACATGGTTTTAAATAGAAATCTTCTAATGCTTCATCTACAAAGACATCAGTACTTCCTAATTGATCAGCATAATGATCAGTTTGATTTTGATAATGAATTATAGCTAATTCTTTAGTTTTGCTGTAGATATCGTTATTGTGAGTTAGAGCACTTAGAAACCAAGGTAGAAGTAGGTAACCAGAGAATTGTACAGATGATGTTGCAAGTATAGCAGTACCATCATTTAAGTAGATGCCGTTTAAAGAATAAGATACTAAGTTATCCCATGATTCTGTGTAAAAGTTTAAGTCCATATTTATGTACGACGAATTAGAGGAGCTTAAGCTTTTTGAGGAAGAATTTTGTGTTGCTGACTTAGAAGTAATACGAAAATATATATTACCATCAGTAGCAGTTAAATTTTGCCTACGTTGACTCCATTTCGCTCTTGTTTTCATTCTCTCATTACTATTAGTTTCATTTGTACCATTACGTAATGGTATATACAATTGTAATTGATTCAAAGATCGATTTAACATACTCCATTCTCCCTTATAAAATCCACTTATATCTTTAAAATATGATGATTCTGTATGTTCCTTTAAAGATTCTATATTCCATATACTATTAAATTCTTCATATATTAAAGCTGGTACTTTTGATGTTATATCACCTCCCCATAAACAAGATTGTGGATCTGTTAATGATACATTCTTTAAACAAGATACTTGATTATTACGATCATTTAATAATTTTTGAAACCTTGAATCTTTACCTTTTGGTCCATAAACGTCAATAATAAGAAAAAATAATAATGCTCCAAGAAATAATGCTCTTCCTGTATCAATAGAGCTCATTTCAATGCGAATATATTGGGAAAGTATGGTGAAAGTTATTCACATGTAGTTTAATATAACCTTAGTAACTTTAAAAAACTTTAAAAAGTTAATATAACTTTTTTTTCTAAACATCTAATCACCAAAAATGACATATCAATATTTCTTTCAACAGTCATTACAAATATGTGGAAAACATTCTTACGTAAACCTAAGAAAGAAATATTAGATGTAGGAACAAGTTCAAAACGTATAGAATCTGTTATTTTAATAACTCAAAAATTGTTAAATAGTTCAGTAGATGAATGGCATTTATACTTATCTGACCTTAACAAAATTATAATAGCTGAAGGTAATACTTCAACAAGAGCTTGTCTTTTATATATAACACAACGTGGTATAATAGATATATTATATGAAACTACTGTATCAATAACAGCATTAGATCAAGCTATTATATTTCTTGAATCATATGCAACATATTCAGAAAATGAATTAGTTACTCAATCAATTGTTAATTCAATTAATAAATTTATTATATCTTGTTCATCAATTGCTTCTGCTACTGCTACGATGACATCTCATTTTGTATCACTTTTATTCATTATATGTTCAAGAATACGTCAACAACCAACTGCTATTGATTTATGGTTTAATGTTAATGAATTCCCTTTATTAACAATACTTATAAATTATGTTTATCATGATGGTCCAATTGGTGATTATGCACGTACTGGAATACTTTATTTAATTGAAATATCTTCACAATCAAATTCATTATCTGAATGGTTTATAAATAGTGATTGTGGTACTTTATTAGCTTCTGGTTTAGGTGCTTTATATTCTCAATTAAGTAGACATGTTACAAGAGCTTTTAATGCTATTGATGATCCAATGATTGTATCAATTGCTAAAAATACATACACAACTACGCATGGAAATGTTCCAACTTCTTCAAGTGTTCCTGGAAGTGCTCCTACAAGTGCTTCTACTAGCTCCACTCTCTCAGCTCTCTCTAAACACAAACAATCCTTTCAAATATACTTAATGTTCTGGCAAGATATACTCTACCATTGCTTTCAAAAAGATGTTTATAATTCTCTTTTATCTCACTATTATTCTGTCTTTTTATGTCAATTACTATACCCCTCTTTAATTGAAAGTTCAGACTCTGATTCTTCTCCTGGTTCTCTAATTGCTGTAATGACTTACATAAGAACAATTCTTGAAACATTTGAATTTAATGATTTATCACATCTAACTTTGGCTTACATAATGAATATTCAACATCAATCTTTTTATTTAAAAAAGTTTCAAATCATCTCTCCAATGTCACCTGATTACTATAATCTTGCAGATGTAATATTTGCAAGTTTAAAATCTCCTTCTGATCAAACAAAAGCTGCTGCTTTACGTCTTGTACAAGCTCTTATAAGAAATTATTATCCTTATTGCAGAAACTCTCTTATTCATGTATCAAAAGGTTCAAATTTATTTTCAATTTCTTATACTTCTTATGTTAAACTCATAAGACTTCTTCTATTCACAAATTCAGAAACTTCTGAAATATCAGATACTCAATCTTATGAATGTTATTTAGATGATGCTTATAATAGATTATCATCCTATCAATTCTCACCTCGTCCTGATTATGATTTTCATTCTTTACATAGTCCAAAATTCAGTATAAGATCAAATGCTCTTTGTAATCCTCCTCCTTTTGCTTTTGATTCAATATCTGAAAATGATTATTTACTTAATCATCTTAGAGATATGTTAGCTACTTTTTTCTCAAATACTGTGGAAGTTAACCTTGTATTAACTCAAACAATTTCAGAACTTATATCTTGTCCTTCTATTTCTCTAAAGGGTTGGCTTTTACCTCATTCAAAAATGACTCATTCAAAAGCTTCTGAACCTATAGATGATTTATCAGGTGATGAAGATTTCTCTTTTAATAATACTAATACTGATCAAGAATTTCCTGCTTTCTATGAAGCTTTAAATCAACTCTATACTGACTATTGTGATATCTCTCAAAAAATACCTAACTTTTCAGAAGCTTATACTCAATGTGTAAGTGAATTACATCTTGGTGATGGTCTTACTGATGCTCTTTCAAATACTGCTTATATGAAGATTTCTTCAAGGTCTGTACGTAAACAAAGATCAACTGATTCTATAAGAAATTCACCTTCATCTAATTTTTCTATAAACCTTTCTTTATTCAAGAAAGCTCATTTAAAGGGAATCATGATAAACAAAAAGGAAAGAAGGTATTCTGATCATTCAAAGTCTCCTGATTCTCCTATTTCTTTAATTCTTCTTAAACCTGTTCCTTTAGATGATTATTTACCACAAAAGGTATCAAGTAATAATTTGTTACAAACACTTGGTCAAGTTTCAATTGCACATGTTATGGTTAATGTAGTGATTTTGGAAGAGTTTTTTAAGGAATTATGTGCAATTATTCAAATTAGAGCTACAACTGTTGATAAGATTGTCTACAGTTGACAACATTGTCAACTCTACAACATCAAATTAAACAAACTACGCCTGTTTAATGTTTAATTATACCATTCAACCATCATATTTACGCATCAAACTCCATTTGTGCTCTTAATGCTTCAGCCATTACAGGAGTAAATGGCCATATAATAACATCATCTAATATAGATGCGCATATTTTTAAACACCATTGTGAAAGACGAAGTGACTGTCCAGAACAATTACTATTGTCCTTATTAGATACATTCCTTGCTCCTTCTATATACGGATTACTACCACTTCTACTATCGTGGCTAAACGTATTTCGGCCTCTATTCTGAGCATTGAATTCTCCAGCAACCTCTTCGTCTGAATTCTTATCAAGTGTAAGTTTATTTATAGCTTCAGCTGCAACACTTCCTGATACTGAAATATGTCTCTCTATTCCAGGTGGTGGTGTCACTCTTGTATTACTATTGGATCTAGCACTCGCCGCTGTACCAACTGTAGAAGGCGTAGAAACAAGATTAGGCTCTTCTGATGAAACTGAATTATTGTTAGATGTAGGTCCGACAATAGGAAATAATGAATCTTTAATAGGAATCTCCATACTTTGCTTAGCTCTTGCTCTCATGATTTGTGTAGATACTTCAGATTCTCCTCTACTGTTAAAGTCACATTCAATACGTCGTAGAATCTCTCGTACACGTATTCCTAATCCACGTTCATCTTCATGCAAAATCAATACACTTTGATAACTATCAAGCTTATCTAAATTATGAGATCCTAACTTCTTCTCAATTCTTGAAAGGTATTCACCTAATACAAGTCCACAGTCAAATATACATATAATTGAATGCAAAAATGTATGTCTGGATGATATTTCTGATGTCCATCTACCAAAATGTTTCTCCCATAATGATATAGCATCTGCTGCATATCCTGCCGCAATCCTTAATGAATTCATATCTTCAATTTGTGACAATGCAAGACGCATTCCTTTGAAATTCCTCATCCAAAAACATTCTTTAACTTTAGCTAAATCAACATATAAATGTACATGGGCAAGTGAAAGAAGTGGTATAGAATCTGGCATTAATGGTCCATACCTTGATGTAGGATTAAGACTTGCATAGGGTGAAAGAGACCATGCTGTTTCCCAAGCTCTAAATGAATTCTCCATTTGTCTAACAACCATTTGCCATGTTCCAGAAAGATGCGTAAGTCTCAAATCATAGATATGTGTATGCAATGAATATACCAATGACAATAATGTAAATGCTGATAATGACTCACTTAATGCTGATACTGGACTATGAAGAATAGATTGTAAAATTGCCTTATAATCACCTCCTTGGCATAACTTTTGAAATGATGTACTAGGATCAGACCCACCTGGGTATTGAGGAACAGAACTATCTATTTTGTTGCTTACTAATCCCCACCATTCATCAGCATTTGATGCACTCCAAACTGTTTCATCACAAGGGCAACCACAACTTAAATCTTCATTATGAATTCCAGGAACAACATTATATCCAGTAGCTAACATAGCACTAAACACATGAACTGCATGAAACGTTCTAATACGTGTTTGTACTTCAATAAAGTATTTCCATTTATCCTCTAATGAAGAATTGGTGTATGAAATACTTCCTAAAATCTGAGTAGGTGATCTATGAAGTCCTGCAGAATATGATAAAGAAACTACTGCAGATGTTTGAGCTGCAGCAATTTCTGTAGTAACTGGATCACCACAAAACAATCCAAAAACAACTCCAAGAATTAAACACTGAACTAACCAAATAGGTGTAGTTTCTGTTTTACCTTGTGACGATTGATTTCTAAGTCTTCTTCCTTCTAAATAGACATGCACAGATCTACGTGAAGCTTCAAAAATTCTCCTAGCCTTAACAGGTTCAAACTCATAAAGTGCACCAATTGCTGACATTGCCAACAAAAGAGGACTGTTTTCTAAAGTGAAACTAAAAGTAGGATGCAAAAATGGAAGATGACGGCCAAAATCACGTGTATATGTATGAATATAACGTTGAAGATCAAGAGTAGAAGGTAAACTAGGTAAAGAACCACCAGTAAATGGAGTAGGAGTTGATAAAGTTGTCATAAGATGAAGTCTAAGCTGAGGAGTAACTCTAGGACAAATAACATTATTGCTCATAGAATTAGGATCAGCAAGAGAATTCTGACGTCTTAAATTATCATTCAAAAGATTAGAACCAGAACTGTTTTCTAAAGAACTCATAATAGCTTTCTCTATTTCCATATTAGTTTGAAAACTACTAAGACTTCCTTGTCCAGTATAATTTGAGTCTGGAAAATGGTATAAACGTCTTGGATCATTTTGAGAAGTCTTTCCGTAATTAGTATCAATCATAGCAGATGGATCTGCATTGTTATTGTTTTCATTTCCATTCATAATTGAGTTCATCAAAAGAGCATTAGGACTATTGGTGTCAATATCTTTGCGGGCATTAAGTCTATTAGGATTTGCAGAAAACTTATCAGATTGGCCATTTGCACCAAATGGCCAAGTATCTTGTTGAAGATAAGCATCTATATTGTTTGCATCTATTTCAGACATCCATAAAGAAGAATTAGTAAAAGGGGCAGGAACTCCACTTGTTGCAGCAGAAACAGGTGGTGCAACAGCTGCTGTTGCTTGATTAGCAGAAGGTGTAGCAGGAGTTTGTATGTCTGAAGGAGTAGCATGTGGTTTCGAGCTAGCACTTGATTCTTTCAAAAACCAGTTTTTGTCCATATCATTATACATTGCAGTAGGGTCATGTGGAGAAAATTGAGAAGCAGAAGGAGTTAAAGCATCAAAAGTTTGAGGAGTATGACCTGCACCAAAACCTTGAAAATTGTAATTCATAGTAACCATATTAACATCACTATCAAATTTACGATCAGACAAAAACTTTGAATCATTCTCAAGAGCTTGATCTAACCATGACATATCTTGAAGATGGTCTAGTAAGTTTTTGTTTGAAACAGCATCATTTGCCTGTTGTTCAAGAGAGACAATATTAGAATTAGGGTAATTTGATAGATTAGTAGAGTGCTGAGAATGTGAAGACATTGAACGTCTTAGATTATCATTTGCTTGAGCTTGTACTACATTAGCAGGAGAAGCTGCAGTTGAAGGAGAAGATTCTAGTAAAGCAGGGTTAATGAATAAAGGAGAAGCTGCGCCCAATAGATTGCCATTTTTTGAATCGTCTAGAACAAAATCAGTGTCTACTTCAGATAAACCGTTTGGAGCCCATAAGGGCATCAACTGAGGAGTTGAAAATCCGATTTGAGAAGGTCCAGAAGGAGGACCTAATTGATGAGCGATCATATCCAGCTGATCATGCTCAGAAGTATAAGAAGCACCATTTACAGCAGAAAATGAAGCTGCTCTTGAACGAGACGTAGGAGGTTCTCTGTTTTTCTTAAAGAAGTCTCTCACCATATGAGAATCGGCAACGGATAAATCATGTAAGGCATTATTTGGAGCGTAATTCAAAGAAGGGTCATGCATATGAATATTTTTGATATCATCAGAAGAGATAGGGTGATTTTGAGGTAGTTGTTGCTGTTGCTGTTGTTGAGTGTTCGCATTAGATGCTTGATTTTGTTGTTTTTGTTGTTTTGCTGTTTGTTTTTTCTGTTGAGCAGAATTTGTAGAACTATTAGCAGTAGTTGAGCTTGATTTTCTTACACCTCTAGTTCTTGGTATAGGGAAAGAAGCGTGTAGTTTCTGTTGATGACGTAATAAGAGGTCTCTTCTTGCGAAACAACGTTCACATACAGGGCATTCAAAAGGTTTTTCCTTTGTATGAGATCTTTCGTGTCTTTTTAAATGTTCCAATCTAGCAAAAGAACGAGTACAAGTAGCACAAATATGAGGACGAGGTTTTTCTGGTTTAGGAGTAGCTGCATTAGAAGAGCCAGATCTTGCATTTCCTGGAGTTCCAGTAGTAGGAGTTGCAGAATTTGCCATGATTGTAAAAGTACAAGGAACGCACGAGAAAAAAAGAAGCGAAAATCTATCGATTTCTAAAAATACAAGTAAAGAAGTGAAAAAAAAATGAGCAAAAAAAAGCTAGAAAACCCGGGGTAAAAATGACTTTAAGATATACTTTTTTTGGTCAAGCAAATAGCATTTAAAAAGGGCTCAAAAGAAGATAAAAGAATGAAATTTGAATAGAGAGAGAAAATTGTAAGGAAAGTGTATAAAGATGCTTTTTCTTTATAAAAATTTGAAGTTCTTTATAGTTAACAAAAGAATAATTTTTTGATTAGTAACATGCAGGAAACACACAAATAGGTGTGAAGTAAGATATGAGGTATGAAGTATGAGATAAAAGAGTTTTGTAAAATAAGCGAATTATGAACGAAACGAGCTATTAGATTAACGAATTCTCAATGATTCAATATCTAAGATATGGTTCTTTCTTTCCTTCTTCTATCGATATAAATAAGAAAATAAAACGGAAGCTCGATATACTGTCCTTTGTTCGTTTCAACACCCCAAAACAAACCAAAAACCACCGATATTACACAGTAAACACAATAAACCCCAGTAAACTGAATAAACTGAGAAAGAAAAAGTAAATAGATAGATAGATAAAAAAGAATATATTAAGGAAAGAAAGAAGAAAAAAAAGTAGTAAATGCAATGTAGCAGGGTAATCGTTAAAAATGCCAAGAGCTACCCCAGACAAATTACCGTATAGAAGAAAAGTACTAATAAAACGGGTAGGTAAGCGCGAAAAAAAATAAATGAAAGAGATTTGATAGGGAAAAAAGGCGAGAGAAAAAGGGAATTGAAATTGACGTGGCAAAGACACAATAAAAACAAAGGGAAAGCACAAAGAAGTGAATATTTTTCAAAAAACGGCAAAGGGGGGAGCGTGTAAAAGAGGAAAAATAAACATAAGATTGTTATTTATGTCTATTTTTGGGTGGCGATATGCAAAAAAGATTCTGATCGTAGCAAAATAAACAAGAAGAGTGTACAATTCACAATCGATTTATACAATGGAATATTGTGTATTAAAAATCGATCAGAAATCGATTTTTAATCGATAATTGTTTGTATTTGTGTTTGTGCTTGTGTTGTGTATCTTTCTCTTGTTTCTCTCATTTCTCGATCGAGTCAAAATCGTTTATATCTCTCGGAACCTTCAATTCTTTCATAAAACTCAATAAAAATCACATACTTCAAATATCTTACAACACCTTAATAAAACAATATTACTTACCTTTAAAAATGATAATCTCAAGCAATCTGTACAAATATCGATGAAATTGTACAGAATAAGAAGAAAAAAGTATACAAAATGGAAAAGTGGCTGATCAAACCAGATATATAGTAGAAACGAATTAAACGTAGTTAAAGAGTTATATATAACTCTTTAATAAAGCAAGCTGCACCCTATCAAAAAGAGAATATTCGTTTAAGGTATTAAAAAGAGGTTGAAAATCTGGGGAAACCCGAGCTAAATTATTTTAACTATCTAACGCTTTTTTTATCTTCTTTAAACTTCTTATAATAACGAGAATCAATCATTTTTCATTTAAAAGATTATGGAACTTACAATCTACTATCTATCTCATTACTCGGTATTGTCAAATGGTTACATATTGTAATGGGCATTGTTTCATCAGGTAAGTTTCATATATATATTTCCTTATTCAAGACAAAGAAACGTTTAAAATTAACACCTCCATAAGAAAATGTACACCTCTTTACATATAAACTATTACGATATACTTAATATTAACATTCCTATTATACCCTTGGTTTTTTCCGAGAAGTCTGGAGTACCGCATCATATTCGAAAATAAAGAAAAATGATCACCAAATAAACGTTTTATTAAATGTAATCTAAATATTTAAACTTTCAATATTAGCCAATAAAAACACTGAATATTTAAAATTATCTGGGGTAAGAATTCTGGGGTAAATTTTTTTTCACTTCTAAACCTTATTTTCTTTCTCTTTTTTCCTAATTTTTTCCTTAAACAATCCTGCGTATTTCGCGCTTCCTTATGCGCTCTTTTCTCATCTCCAATCTCATCGCTTTTACCTACTTAATAAACCTGTTACAATTACATATCGTTATTCTAATCGTTATTAAATCTATCTAATCGTAAACGCACAAATAACCGCTGTTTTATGCATTACTCTACTTCCTTTTAAGGGGGTCCTTCTATCTATAAGTCTAAACCTATCTGCTTTAACTTAAATATCCCATACATGTCATAAATTACTTTGTATTTTCATATTTGATTCCATTAAACCAACTTAAAATCTTAGGTTTTGTCTTATAAACCAATCCCTTTATTTTCTTAACAATCGCCCCTCTTTTCTCCATAAGGTCTTAGAGGGGCAAGTATTATCCTGATTTTCTTCTTCATTTGTATTAATTCGGATTAATTACTTCCCGTACCTTCTGCAACCCTTTCGAATTACACTTTTGAGGCGGATTTGTAGTGAATAATGGCCGAACTTTAAATATATTTTTTCCATTATTACCCATGTCGATCTTTCTGGGGTATTCTTTACCGTTTAACAGTTTATCTTCGAGAATCATCTTTCTTTATCTTTGATTTATATTCCACAAATATTCTACAAATTTAAATGTGACGTAACCGGTTATGTCACTTTTTATACGTATACACATCTACTTGTATACATCTATTTGTATACAATATATGCATAGCTATAGTTGTATACATGTACACTTGTATAAATGACATTGGCTGTCGTATTCTCTTATAAACTGTTCACATCGGAACGTAAACACCCGTATATTCCATACTATGACTCCTTTAATCTGTAAGACTCAATCAGTTGACATCCGTCTGTAAGCATGTCGTGGCTTTTCTACATCTCTTCCGCTTAAGTCACTGTTAAGCTGCTTCAACGCTCAGTCTCCTAAGATATTGCTTCTATACCAACCTGATACAAATATTAGACGCTTAAGCAGTGAGAAGAGTTTACTATGTTTACTTAACCTTTACTTGTACCTGGATTGCAGACACAGTGGTGTCTGTATGACATCTTCACTGTGTACATTGTGTACACAAGCTATGTACACATTTGCACCTTTGTATGAATTTGACTAACTTTTATACACATTTTATACACAATTGATAAACAATTATATTCTCTTTTCTATCTTATCTTTTTATAATTCTTGTTGTTTGTATTCATGTAACCCTCACTAAAATTAAGCTTGAACACATACTAAACATACATAGGTCTAACTTATAATTGAATCACATCTTCATAAATAAACAACCTGCCATTGTCATCTTCTTCAATAACATCCAAAATGTCTGAATTTGTTGCCTTAACTAGCGTAATCGCAACTGCTACTGACCGTCTTCATGATCCTGATTCTGATGTAAGGTATATGGGATTAAATGACTTACGTAAACGGTTTACTAATCAGACGACACACCTTATTCCAAGTGATTCTCGTAAACTTATACGTCTTCTTTTACCTGCTGTCAAAGATGGTCATGCTGATGTACAAAATGAAGCTGTAAAGACATTAGCTGTGATTTGTCCTTTGATTACATTAAAGGATTATAATGAAGCACTTGATTCCCTATTGAAGAGATTCATTGATGCAAATGATGCTATCTCTACTTCTTCTTTACGTTCTTCTACTGTCAACACTTCTTTGGAACTTTCAATCACTACTTCTGCTATAAGAGCTGTTATATTGAATCCACCAACAAATTGTCAATCTACTTCACTTAATATTTCACTTATTGCTTCAACTATTATAAAGTATTTAACACAATCAATTGATAATGTTGAAATCTTAAATGACTTGATCAACAAATATGGCCCTTCTTTATCTGATAATGATATTGAAATCATTCATAATGGTATTCTTTATTATGGTATTAAATCAAATAATGGTGCTGTACGTAGATCTTGTGAATCTGTTCTTTTCTCCTTTATACCAATACTTGGCTTCTCTCTTAGAACTATTACTGTTCAAGAACTTCTTAATTCACTTACTTCTCTTGATTTATCAAATAAATCAAGAGTAAATGAAGCTTTATCTGCTCTTAATATTATTGTAAGACTTATTAAAGGTCAAACAGCTGCTCTTTCTTCTTTTTTACCTGATATCCTTTCAAGAATATTGTTAATTCCTTCTGTTTGTCCTGCAAGATCTGAAGTAGATTTCGATCTATTAATAAATACTGCTTTCTTCACTGAAACTGCTATGATTTCTCTTGATTATTTAATCACTTGTGGTATTAAGATTTCTAATTCTGATCTACTTATAGTCCTTGATCTTGCTACTTATTATGCTTCTTTTAATCCAAATGATATCACTTCTCAAGGTGATGATAATATGTATGATTCAGATGATGAATTTGGTAACGCTAATGATGAACTCTTTGATATCGAAGATATTGATGATGAACCTTATGATAATTCTTGGCGTCTTAGAAAGGCTGCTCTACATCTACTTGTATCTCTACTCACGACTTTTAATCCTTTAGTTGCTGATAACAATACTCAAGTTATTCAACTGTTACTTAAAGGCTGTAATGATGTTTGTGAATTTGTAGCTTATGAAGCTTTTAATTCATTTGAGATTATATGTAGCTCTTTATTCTTTGACTTGTCTAGAATCACTTTCATTAATGCTGATCAACCTAGTCCTGTTTTACCTGCTAAACGTTCTTATGATTCTGAAGACAAACCCTTTGTTGGTTCTGATGTTTTGAAAAAGTACCAAAAAATGGCTCGTACTGCTTTCATAAATATGCTGGATTATATCCTCTCTGCTATTGCTAAAGCTATTAATCCTTTCATTTCTAAAAGGTATAAAGTATCTCCAAATTTAATTGCTTCTTCTTCTCCTCATAGCAAAGCACTTGATCTTTTAAATACTCTTGTTCAAAACAGTTTTAATGTATCTTCTCATATTGGTGAAATGAAAGATGGTCTTCTTGTTTCTGCTGGTAATGCTAATTTTGCTGATCTTTTATTAACTATAGCTGCTAAACTTTTATCTTACGAATTTCCACCTGATGTTGTTTTATTGGGTGATCTTGTTCTAGCTGCTTCTAAGTATGTTTCTGGTAGTAAGAAACTTCCTGCTCTTGTACTGGCTTACAGAAAGACACATTCACAATTTGAACCTACTGCATTACTTATTTGGAGCAACATTCTTGAACTTAGTCAAAATAAGTCAAGAGATATTGAATTTCGTAATGAAGCTAGTTTATCTTTGCTTACATGCACTGTTGAGAATCCAGTGCCTACAAGTTTAGACCTTCTTTCTGATCTCACTATTGAAAAGCTCAAAGAAAATGGTTCTTCTTTGACAGGACTTAAAATGGCACATGAATTAGTTTCAAATCAAAATCTTGCATCTGGTATAGATTATTCTTGGTTTCAAGAAGCAAGTCATTTAACATTAAGATTTTTAAGAGATTCTAATAGGTTAACACGTTTAGCTACATGTACAACATTGTATGCTTTTTCTCAATGTCAGTTATCCTATGAAAAGCTAGATTCTAGCTCAATTCATAGTATTGTTGAAAGTATGATACCAGTTTTGGATGATAATGATATTTCTGTTCTGGAGATATGTTTTGGTACATTAGCTAACTTTTCTTTGAGTTTGACATCTGAATTGGTAGAAGGTATACTTGTAGTTATTCCTTCAATTGTAATTAGACTTTCTGGTGGAAAATCTGAAGATTGTGCAGAGAAAGTAAGGGTATTCATTGGGAAAGTTAGTGGAGTAAGAGATTATAAGCCATTAGTGCAAGTTACATATAATCGAGTTCTTAAAACCAGGACTTATAATCCTGGATTATCAGCTGTACTTATAGCAGAAATTATGAGTGAAGGAAGGTTTACTGAAGAATATAATGAATCAATTAAGAAGATAGTTCAATCATTTCAAAATGATACAACAGAAGCTATATTTTTGCTTTCAGTTCTTAAAGAGATTGGACCAAGGATGGAATTAGCGTCTACAGAATGGCTTTTTAAGATTATTGAAGGAAGCGATGCGATTGATATTAAGAGAGCAGCAGCCAAAACACTTGGATCGTATATATGCAATAAGCCAGGAGAGATTAATAATGTTTTAGAGATGCTGAAGAGTAATTTATCAAATTTTGTGTTGATTACGACGATTCAAGAGATTTTAGAATGTCGATTATATTTACCATACGCATCAGAATTTGATAATGCGATTTATGAGAGTTTATTAGGTCTTAATTTTGCTGATGCACCATCAGGAGGGCAAAATATTAAATTTCGAATTGCTAGTTGTATTTTACTTATTGGAGCACGAGATGCGGATGGATGGCTTTTAAGATTAAAGGAGAATCTGAAGAGTGATGATCAAAATATTCGTGGTATTTCTATTGCTGCGATTGCTAAGATTATTACGGCAGTTGGTAAATTTGAATCTAGTAGTTTATTGGAGAATGTTTTAGAAGAATGTTTGATTCTTTTAAATGATTCAGATATAGGTAATCAAATTCTTGCTTTATCTACGCTTAAGATTGCTATTAATTATGATCTTGTTGTTGTTGGAGACAACTTGAATGAGATTTTAAGTCTTGTTAGAACGAATTGTGAATTGAAACCTGATTTGATTCAAATTGTACAAATTGGACCTTTTAAACATAAGATGGATCATGGATTAGATTGTCGAAGGCTTGGGTATGAAGTTTTATGGTTACTTATTAGTAGATTTTCTACAGATGTAACATTGATTGAGAATGTTGAAGAGTTCATTGATTTAGCCATTAAAGGATTAGACGATGAGTATGATATTAAGATGATAAGTCTTAAAGTTATAGCGAAGATGGCAGAGATTGATTTAAGAAGAGTTGTTGGAGAGACAAGTATTGAAAGGTTGTATAATTCATTTAAGGCTATAAAGGAAAAACAAGTTAAAGAGAATACGCCGAAGCAAGATATTGATGCTATATTTGAAGTTAAAAAAGAGCTTGAGAGATGTATTGGATGTATAAAGAGGGAAGCTAAAGTTACAGTATTGAGTGGTAGTGAGATTGAAGCAGTTAGAAGTCTTAATGAGTTTTTGAGTGTTTAAGAGTGCTTTATAGGGAAAGCTTAGATGAATGTTATAGGTGTGTTACAATGTTTACTGAAGGTACACTTTACCGAGGAAATAGGAATGAAGAATGAGAAATAAATAAGGTTTACAGAATTTTCACTTTTTACGTATAAGGGAATCCGGTTGGAAAAGATTTTTACTTTAAGATTTTGAAGGCACTGAAATATGACTTGTTTAAGGCATCATGAACGAACTAGGAAACTTGCCCGCCGCAGATTCGGGTGATCCGAGTATAAGGAAAAAAAATTAAGTAAAGAATATAGAGATTCTATAACCTTTTATCACTTTATTTTCTTTTATTTGATTGAGTTTTCCCCTTTTTAAGGGTTCAAAATTTAAACGAGATTGTATGAATGAAATCATATCATTTCTTTAAATTTTTTGTCAGATGATGAGGGTTTTTTCTATATTTACTTACTTTTCTTAGCTTAAAGATAAGTCATTTGAACGATGATGTAACTGATTTTTTTAATTTGGTACCTGAAATTGGCAATACAAAAAGTAACGGGAAAAGAAACAAGAAAATACTTGTATTTACAAGATCTGAGCAACGTTGAAAAAACCGATAAATGACGTCTCTACAAATACCAGTTGAGATATTTTATCCTATAGAAAGATTTATTAAGGTACTTTTTTACCCCTTTTTATTGATCTTTTCTTGTACATTTTGTTTTATCCGATAATTTTTTGTCTCAAAAAGCGGTTTTACTGGACTTTAAACAATTTAGTTCTGTTTAAACAATTTAACTCTGCCTAATAATTTAGCTGAGCATATGGCATACATTTATTCTTTTTCATTTGTTTTTTTTTACTTTTCTCGGCAACCTATGAACTGCTAAATGAATACACTAATGAAACTTGTTTCAGACTTTAAATAAAAACTTTATACAATATCAGCGAAACAATCTACATAGAATGATACTTTAACTTCCTTAAGGAGATAAAGAAGGTTTCGAAAATCAAGTTTTATTGAGGACAACATGTCGTAGGTTGTTGCGCATTTGATTATCGGGTTTGCTAAACTGGGAATAATGGAAAAAAAAATTACATATATTAAGTATTTATATGTAAGCCATTATTGAGTGGTTTTTTGATATATAAGCAGGGCAGTAACTATCATTTGTATGGATTTGTATTTGGTTGTATTTCATTATGGATTTTTCAGATTTGAAGACTTTAGAAACTACACAAAATCATAATACTTCTGATACCGATACTAATTCATTCTTAAGTGATGATGTACATAAATTATTCAATATACCTGGAAATAATGCACTTACTGTTAAAACAGTAATGGTTAATGATGCTATTGATAATATTGGATTCACAAACTATCACCTTAAACTATTCTTTCTAAATGGTGGTGGCTATGCTGTAGATTCACTACTTATGCTTATTACATCTTTAACTCAAGTGCAGATCTTAAAAGAGTTTAACTATACTTTCCCCGTGCTTGTATCTACTAATTATATAGGATTGTTTTTTGGTGCTATCGCTTGGGGACTTACTGCTGATATTATAGGACGTCGTATTGCATTTAATGCTAGCTTGTTTCTTACTGCTGTATTTTCTATTTCTGTTGGTGGTGGTCTTTCATTAACTGCTGTTGCTGCTTTATCATGTATTGCAAGTATGTGTGCAGGTGGTAATCTTATTATGGATACTACTGTATTTTTAGAGTTCCTTCCTTCAAATAGACAATGGATGCTTACACTTATGGCTGCTTGGTGGGGTGTAGGACAAGCAATTGCTGCACTTGTTGCATGGCCTTTTATGGTCAATTATTCATGTTCTCAAACTTCTGATATTTGTAATAGATCAGATAATATGGGTTGGAGGTATACTTGGATTACACTTGGTACATTTGTCTTACTTTTGGCTACTTTGCGTGTAACTATTATAAGATTAGAAGAGACACCTAAATATCATTTGGCATGTGGACAGAATGAAAAGGCAGTACGTGTTCTTGATAAGATAGCTGCTAAATATAATAGAACAAATCCACTTACAGTGGAAGCACTTGATGCAGTTGATAAAATGTATCCTTTTGAAGATGAAGAGAAAAGTGATAAATTGATTGATTTTAAGAAACTTTTTAAACATGTTAGAGGTTTATTTCCAAATAAGGTAATCGCATTATCAACAAGTTTGAATTTCCTTTCATGGATGTTGATTGGTCTTGCATATCCTCTTTTTAATCAGTTTTTACCTTACTATTTACAATCAAGAGGTGCCGAAACAGGTGATGGTTCAATGAATACTACTTATAAAAATGCTGCAATTGTAGACAGTGTTTCAATTGCTGGCCCTATAATAGCAGCACCTTTAGTCGAGTACAAATATATAGGTAGAAAAGGTACTATGATTATTGGAGCAATATTATCAGCTATATTTATGTTTGCATATACTACAGTTAGAACACAAGCACAGAATCTTGGATTTTCCTGTGCAAATGCTATATGTATAAACATTTACTATGGTACGTTATTTGCATATACACCTGAAGTTATGCCAGCAGCACATAGAGCAACAGGTAATGGATTATCGGTGTCATTTAATAGAGCTATGGGAGCTATTGCACCAGTGATAGCATTTTATAGTGATACAGCAACAGCAGTACCTGTGTATGTTATGGCGGCATTGTTTGTAGCATTAGCTGGAATATCAGCGTTATTCCCATTTGAACCAAGAGGCAGGTCTTCTATGTAAAGACTTTGTATACAAAGTACTATTATACAAAGTGTACAAAGTATACGAATGTAATTATACGATTTATGATTATCTATCAGTAATAACCTAATATATAATGTGCTTATCCAGTAGTGAAATTCATTAAATCTTATCGCCTGGTGATCCGAGAAAAGCACGAATAGAAGAGCCATGTAGAAGTAATTGATATGTTAATTATTTATATGATCACTAAAATGATCATTAACTCGCTTTTCTATAACTTTTACTTGTCCAACTTGAACATCAAAGAGTAGACCTTTATTTTAATAAATCAGCTAAATATGATACCACTAGTTATTCTGTTATAGTGAATATATAAAGATGAGCTTAAGAATATGCATGTAATAGTATTTAATAAATATGGATTTTCTCACTTTGAAAGCTTTTGAAGAAACACAAGATGATGATACAAACTCTATATTGAATGATGAAGTACATAAGTTATTCAATATACCTGGACATAATGCACTTACTGTTAAAACAATACTTGTAAATGAAGCAATAGATGCTATTGGGTTTACCAACTATCACCTTAAACTATTCTTTTTGAATGGTGGTGGATATGCTGTTGATGCACTGTTAATGCTTATAACATCTTTAACACAAGTACAGATCTTAAAGGAATTTAATTATACATTTCCTATTCTTGTCTCTACAAATTATATTGGTCTTTTTGTTGGTGCAATTCTATGGGGACTTACAGCTGATATAATAGGAAGACACTTTGCATTCAATGCCAGCTTATTTCTTACATCTGTGTTTTCAGTATCTGTTGGAGGTGGTCTTTCTTTACCTGCTGTTGCTGCATTGTCATGTCTTACTAGCATGTGTGCAGGTGGTAACCTTATCATGGATGTAACAGTATTCTTAGAGTTTCTTCCATCTGATAAGCAATGGTTATTAACATTAATGGCTGCTTGGTGGGGTGTAGGTCAAACTATTGCTGTACTTGTAGCTTGGCCATTTATAGTAAACTATTCATGTGATCCAGAGGTAGGCATTTGTAATAGATCAGACAATATGGGTTGGAGGTATACTTGGATAACACTTGGTGCATTTGTATTGATTTTAGCTACTCTAAGAGTAACTGTCATAAGACTAGAAGAGACACCTAAATACCATTTAGCTTCTGGAGAGAATGAAAAGGCAGTACGTGTTCTTGATAAGATAGCAGCTAAATATAATAGAACAAATCCACTTACAGTGGAAGCTCTTGATGCTGTTGATAAAATGTATCCTTTTGAAGAAGAGAAGAGTAGCAGACTAATAGACTTTAGAAAACTATCTGTGCATTTTAGAGGACTGTTTCCTAATAAGCTAATAGGTTTTTCTACTATATTGAACTTCCTTTCATGGATGCTAATAGGTCTTGCATACCCTCTCTTTAGCCAGTTTCTTCCACATTACTTACAATCAAGAGGAGCAGAAACGGGTGATGGAACACTTAATACCACATACAAACATGCAGCAATTGTAAACAGTGTTTCAATTATAGGTCCTATAATTGCTGCACCATTAGTTGAATACAAGTATATAGGTAGAAAAGGTACTATGATCATTGGATCGATACTATATGCAATATTTATGTTTGCATATACAGCAGTTCGAACGCAAGCGCAAAACCTTGGATTTTCATGTGCAAATGCTATATCTATTAACATATACTATGGTACATTGTATGCCTATACACCTGAAGTCCTACCTGCGGCACATAGAGCAACTGGTAATGGTTTAGCAGCGTCTTTAAATGGAGCAATGGGGGTTATTGCACCTGTTGTAGCGTATTATAGTGATACAGCCACGGTAGTACCAATATATGTTATGGCAGGGATATTTGTAGCGTTAGCTGGTTTATCAGCAATGTTTCCATTTGAACCAAGAGGCAGGTCTTCTATGTGAGATTCATTATGTACGAGTATACAAATTACACGGCATAACTATTTACAGTTTAAAGTGTATACAAAAGTAACCGTTAAAAAGTGAATACAAGGTTACTTCGTAAGCTTCGTAAGGGGTCGTAAGCTTGGTATGTTTTTTTAGCCGCACTTACTAAAAAAAGCGAAGTCCCTTGATAGGAGAACCATACATACTAAAACAGAGATTTATGGTGCAGCAATTTACCAAACCAAAAAAAATCATCATAAACAACCCCCCCCTTTAAAGAATTCAAGAAGGTATATTTGTTGATTTAATAAAACCTTGATTGTTGTATAGGTCAATTATTTGATTTAATAAGCAGTGAAAATAATGCAGCAAAGTATCAAATGTGTTGTTGTAGGAGACGGGTAAGTAAGAGAAGAAGTGTTTCAAGAGAAGACAAATTTGCTGTCTTAAGAGTTCTATAAAGAGAACTCTTAAGCTATCTTTATGAGTTACATATATACTAACTACTATAGTGCTGTTGGTAAAACATCTATGTTGATTTCATACACAACAGGAGCATTCCCAGATGAATACATTCCTACGATATTTGATAACTATTCAGCAAGTGTAATGGTTGATTACAAACCTATAACATTAGGACTTTGGGATACAGCAGGTCAAGAAGATTTTGACAGATTAAGACCATTATCATATCCTCAAACTAGTGTATTTCTCTTATGTTTCTCTATAACATCACCATCATCATTTGAGAATGTTAAGGCCAAATGGTATCCTGAGATTCGACATCATTCGCCAAATACACCTGTTATACTTGTTGGTACTAAATTAGATTTAAGAGATAATTCTAATATTATTGAAGATCTTAGAGGAAGACGTCAATCTCCTATTAGTTATCAGCAAGGAACACAAATGGCTCGTGAGATTAGAGCTGTTAAGTATTTGGAATGTTCAGCATTAACACAAAAGGGACTTAAAAATGTGTTTGATGAAGCTATACAAGCTGTATTGGCTCCTTCAAAGCCTTTAAAGAAGAAGAAAAATTGCGTAATACTTTAATGACTTCAAATACATATTTACTTTTTATGCGTACTATATTAATAAATTTAGTAGTTCATCAACATACTCCACAAACTACTCAACAAACTGACGTCTTGAAGGATGTACATATGCTCCCTTACTTTCAACAGGTTTAACCTTCTCTTCAACCTTCTTCTGTTTCTTTAACCTTTGTGCACTCTCTTCTTCTCTTATCCTTAAACGTTGTTCTTGTCTAAATGCTTGATTCTTTTCTCTTAACTTATCCTTTCTTGTTCTTGTACTACCACCACCACCAACTGTTAATTCAACATTGATTCTATTACCATTATATTCTGTATGATGTAATCTTATAGCAACATCTAATCTACTAGGAGCATCTTGACCAGTGAATTCTATAAAAGCATAAGGTCCTGATCCTTTCTTTTTAGGTTGTCTTAAACGTACATTATCTGGTTTACAACCTTTTAAATGTTCTTTTAAACTTTCTTCAGTTGCTGAAGAAGGTAAATTACCAACAAAAAGTATGAATTTCTTTGGTTTTTTGATTTCTTTTGAAACTTTATTTCCTTCTGTATTAATAGTTTTTTGTTTATTCTTCTTAACGTTTTTAGCCTTTTCTTGTAAATTTAATGGTATATAGGCGTCATCTGTAACCTCTGTTTTCTTTACAGATTCTTCAGTTTGTGCAATATCATTGATCTCATTGATCTCTCCATTTTCTTCATTTTCAATTGTCTTTTTAACTTCAATTTTTTCCTTTTTCGATTCTTTAAATTTAGCTGCTTTCTTTTCTTTCTTTGAAATTTTAACCATCTTTAAATAAAAAAAATCAAACGTCTATGTTCTTTTACACTTTTTGTTCGAAAAGTAAGTGAAAAAAAAACTTACACCTAAACTTTATTTACCATTCACCATCACCAAATCATCACCATTCACGACTTTACATATTAAATATACATAACTTTTATATACATAATTTAGTCATTTAAACGTTCTTAATAAAATAAAACTTTTACTCCATTTTCTCCTTCACCAACAAGATTAGTTAAAGATTTTGCAAAATCTTTATCATCAATCACATGTCTTAATTTTGCATCCAAATACGTAGAATCAATAACAATATAATCAAAACTATCCTTAATTATACTTTCTTCTAATAACTTTATTATCCTGCCAGGTGTACTTATACAAACATCTGGTTTAATTCTATCAATAATATCTTTATCAACATCAATCTTGTTCTTAGATATTAATCTTGCTGCTTTTAATCTTCGAATCTTCTTCTTTTTACCTCCTCGGAAATCTCGAAATCCTCTATGAATATCACACGCTCTTAAAGCTGATCCACATATTATGATTGTTCTACCTTTCGTATACTTGCAAACAAAATCCATATAATTATCTAATTCTCTTGGCTTAATGTAATCTCCACTGTAAACGATTTGATTTTTGGATATATACAATTCTCCTAATTCTAATGATGATAGATCTTTATGTATTCTTTTCGTACTGCTAGCTAAGAAATCTGCAATAAGTTCTGTTCCAAGTACTGCAACTGTTTTCTTCTTCTCTGCTTCATCTTGCATTCTGTTCGTCTTTTTTTCATTACTTTTTTTCTTGGGTTTCTTGCTCTTCTTAGATTTCTTACCTTCACTAACTTCAACTTCAACCTCTTCCACTTCCACTTCATCCACCTCATCCACCTCATCCCCTTCATCCCCTTCAACATCTCCTTCTACATCATATAACAATCCATCATCAAGATCATCACCTCCTTCAGCACTTTCTTCTCTACTTCTCTTATAAGCCATATTTTAATCAAATTCTCTTCCACTTTCAATGCAGTACTACAATAAAAAAAATTAACTCAATATATACTTTTTATTAAGAAAATACTACGTTCATTGCTCAAATATGTAGATCATCTAGGGCTAGCAGTTCATATCTGCCCAGTAAGAATTTTTCATATATCACGCCGCACAAATTTCACTCATATATCCGAAAATAACTGAAATTCTGATTTATTATCTCTAATTAGCTTCTCCAGTTACAATTACATACATTTGTGGTCACAGGTCTTCTTCCCAGGCTCATGTCTTATGATCTTTGCTAAAACACAACACCACTCTAACGATTACGTTTTTGATGTGCTAGCTTTGATTCTAAGGCAGTAGGCTGCTTCCTTAATGCATAAATCAACATAATTGCTGATAGTGCACATATACTATACCATGTAAAGATATAACTAAGATGCTGATTACGGTAATTCACAACAGGTTCAAACCCAACAGGGAAACCATTAGCTACCCGACTTTGAACAACTGTTTGCATAATTTCTCCATCTGTTTCCTTTTCAAGTAAATATATACATACACTTTGTGCTCCTACAAGTTTTGCCATCTCATTTACTTTCAAATGTATAAACATATTCTCTTCAGGCTTATTATCTGCTGCAAATGGTCCTGCTGATTGAGGTAAACGTATTAATCCAATACATTTAACTTGCCCCTTAGGTAATGATTTAGGGTCTCTTTTTCTTTTATCTGCTAGATCATGTGCAATCCATCCTCTATTCACTAATATAGTACTTCCTCCTGTACTTGATCTATCTAATGGTGTAATAACATGATACCCACGATTACCTTCTTTCATTCTAGGACCAACTAACATCTCTTGATCATGTAAAAATACACCTTCTACTTCAACTCTTCTATATTCAAAATTCTCTAATTCTTTCTCATTTATACGATTAGGTAATGAAATCACAGGTAAAACCAATTGATCTTCTGCTGCTGCAATTAAATCTTCTTTCCATTTTAATCTCTTTACTTGCCATGTACCTAAACCAAATGTAAGAACTGGCATAAGCCATAATAATCCAAGAAACACTTTATTTGACTTTTTTGATAGATTCTTCGATTTTATAGCTGTAGTTGTTGTCCAATCAATTTTTGAAGAAAATCTTCTTATTGGGGAGTTCAAAGATCTTGATCCTCGGTAAATAGTTTGTAATTTATACTTTAACATGACAATTGAGTGATTGAATATACAAGTTATTTGAATGATGAACATTGAATATTGTGCACATTCACCGCAACTTATACTTACCCGGTTAATTGAATCAGTAACATCTCCACTTGATCTGATGCAGATTCATAAAGTAACATATTTACTATAAATCCTCGGTGATTTCGGATATAAAATACTACAATTTAAAGTTATAAGATCTTCAATTTTGTCATATTTTCATTCCTCACTTGATCTCAAATGAGAATTCTAGAAGATGTACAAGAAGCTGTAAAATCAGCGATTACATCGAATCTAATATTATTTGTTCTTTATATTGACGATTCTATAGAAAATCAAGCGTTTTTGGACGATTATATATCTTCTGCTGAAGATGTGATATCTGAGAATGTAGTATTAAGGGTCTCTGTTGGATCTAATGAAGAGGGTTTATTCTTCCAGATATTCCCTAGACATAATTCACCGGCATTGTATTTAATAGCTGGAGCTCAAGTATTAGGTGTTCTTAGTAATGATTGTAGTAGAGATGAGTTTGTAAAGAAATTGAATGAGTTAGTAAAGACTTATAGGGGTGAGGGCATACAACAGGTACAACAAGAGGCACAACTAGAAGTACAAGAGATGGAGATACAAGAAGTGAATGATGTGCAAATAGAAGAAACGGTAGATGAGCTTCCTGACGCGCAAGTAGATGAAACGGTAGATGAACTTCCTGACGCGCAATTAGAAGAAATTGTAGATGAACTTCCTGACACGCAAGCAGAAGAAACAGCAGATGCTGAACTTCCTGACGTACAAGAGGCACAAGAAGTACAAGAAGTACAAGAAGAAGCTACAGAGCTACCAGACGTACAGGAAATACAAGTAGAAGCACAAGTAGAAGTTTCTGATATACCAAACTTAGATGTATCTGGTTCTTCTAAGGCAGAAAACATAACTCGAAACTCTAAGAACCGTAACGAATTCATTAGAGAGAAAAAGTTAAACGCAGAAGCAAGATTAAGAGTATTAAGAAGTATAAGAGAAGATCGAATGGAAATGGAATCACGTGAAAGAGAACGTCATATTAGGGAACAATATGAACGATCATTAAATACTGAAAATACTGAACAAGAAGAAGAAATAGAAATACACCATAGAACAGAATCAGAAGTTGCGATTGCAGCAAGATTATTTGATGGCAGTGTTATAAAACGAGATTTTGAAAGAGATCAAGTATTAGAAGATATAAGGAATTGGATAATTGATGAAACAGGTATATCCGGATTTTCACTATTTTGTACACATTTAAGAAGGACATTTACAGAAGATGATGAAATGAAAACTCTTGATGAGTTAGAATTATACCCTTCAGGAATGCTTACATTGAGTTATATAAGAGTAACAGATACAGGTATTTCAGAAAGTTTAGAACCATCAGTTATTGGTAGTGCAATGTCAAGAGGGATTTCAGCAGTTACTAATGCACTTTCAGTATTTCTAGGTATTGGATATGCACCAGAAACTGTTCAAGCAGAGACCGTTCCTAATGTAGTTGTTGAAGAGGCACCTATTAGACCATCAAGTGGAAGACCAGTTGTACCTAGTAGGACAGCAAGTTCTATTAGGATTCAAACACTTGATTCTAATGAAGATTCTAATGAAGACAGGAAATCGTATAATGGGAATCAGTTGAATTTGGAGGATAGTGGAGATGATAATAGTGATAACAACAACAATAACAATAGAACGTAGTTCTATTGTTAGTATATAATGAGGATACAATGAGAGAGATTAATACTGTCGAAATAATAATCATTTGAGCTTACTGCGTTCTAATATCAGTTTCTTCATTACTGTTCTCGTTATCATTCTTGTCCAACTCTAAATCCTCAAATACTACATTCGAATTCTTAAGTTCATAAGCAAGTGACCTTAACACATTATCTGATGCACTTTGTATCCATGTCGCATAATCATCAAATATTATCTTATTATATACATATCTAACATCATGATATGCAAATCTATCACGTATAGCAAGAAGTACAGAAAGTATACGACGACGACCAAACCTTAGAATAGCATAAACATCATCCCAACATTTATCAATTAATTTCATAGATCTATACAATGGATAAACCAAAGCACGTCTATTTGTTGCAATTTTAATATCTTTAAGAGTAGAGAAATCAGAATCTAATGAAGATACATTCGCAGCTAATCTACCAATTGTCCATGCAGATTCAACAGTTGGATCATCAAATGTTGTACGTACATCATAACAGTAACCAAAAAGTATTGGTAAAAGACATAAATAAGTAGATTTTGGATTGTCAAGAAGATACTCTTTTTTTGGTAGAGCTTGCATTTGTAACTTCTCAGCAGCTGTGAATTCATATGTAGGTAGTTTCGAAGATTCATTAAATAGTCCTGTAATAGGAGGTATATAATTAAGAATACTTGGTATGATATCAGTATCTTCATTATCAGCATTTATATAGTCAATATCAAATTTAGAATTCTCATGTTTAATTCTATCAATTTTACGACTTTCTATAGTAGAAGAGTCAGGATCAATAAGAGTAGATATATTATCTTCTAGTAATTGTACATAGCCAGAATAAGAAAGATTAAAGCCATAATTTGAAGATTTCAATAAATCAGTGTTTGCTATTTGTTGTGGTAACTCCCAATTGAATTGTTCACTTTCATTATAAATATTTTTAAGACGTTCTAAAGGATCAATTACATCGATTTCTTGTATGAGAGGATTTTTCGATTCAGGTTCATTAACACGAGCAAGTAGTTTTGTATGTAAATCAAGATCCGGAAAAAATGTACCTGGAATTTCTTTGGGTACTTTAACAGCCAGTATATTTGTATCAATATTATAAGATACGTTTACTTTATCATCATCAGTGATAATATTATGAGGAAATCTTAAACGTAGATAGTAAGGTCGATAATAGAAGACGAGCATATTTGTTGATAGGTCAATTTCAACATCATCTGGTTTTATAGATAAAACTTTAATATCTATATAGATATAATTATCATCTTGTTTTATATCGAATTGAGGAGTTATCATGATACCTGAAGTGTAAGTGAGAGATTAAGTGAGAGAGTAAGTGAGAGAGTGTAAGTGAGAGAGTTCACTTAGTTCACTTACACCTTCACCATTTTGTACCATTCACATTCACCATTCACTAAGTTATCAAAAATGTTAGGAAGGTTATGGAAATCATCAAGAAATAACTTTATTAAATCACCAGAATTATCAATAATAGATTTTTCAAGATCTAATGAATTACAAAATTGTCTTGTTAAAACAGATCAAGAACTTGGTGGTTATTCAACTGCAAAATTAGAGATCGATTCAGCTTCAACTACAACTGCTCATTTTCATGGTATTCTTTCAACAAAATTACCCTCTGAAAATCAAAATATGATAAGATCTGGGTTTGCTATGTTTAGAACAAGAGATGGTGAAACATGGGATTGGGAACATCTAAGTGCTCTTGTTTTAAATGTAAGAGGTGATAAAAGAAGATATATGGTTAACATACAAACTGATTCTGCTATACAAACTGATTTATTTCAACATCGGTTGTTTTTACGTACACCTGGTCAATGGGAGACTGTAATAATACCGTTAAGAGATTTTGTACTTACAAATGGTGGTATAGTACAAGAACAAAGAGCTATTGATACAAGTAGGATACGTACGATTGGTATAGGTCTTACAGATAGAAAGGATGGACCATTTTCATTGTATATAGATTGGATAAGGGCTATTAGTGAGAATATGGTTGAACAGTATGTGTCTAAGCCTACTGATATGAGTAAACCAGTGTCAATAGGACAGAGAATGTAGAGCTTGTGTTTAGTACTCGGTACTGAATAAGAAATTATACACCACATACAGTCGTACTTCTAGCGCTTCTCTTGTTAAATAGTCATGCTTAATATAGAGTTTCACTCTATACTAATTACTTCTAAGCAGACCACTTCTCACCTGTCAAACACTCATACGCTTCAATATACTTCTCACCTGTTCTCTTAGCAATATCTTCTGGCATTACAACTCCCGGCTTACCCTTAAGTCCATTCTCTGTAAGCCAATTACGAAGAAATTGCTTATCATAACTTGATGGTGTACTACCAACTTTATATTCATCTGCTCTCCAAAATCTAGATGAATCAGGTGTTAAAACTTCATCTACAAGTACTATTTCACCATCATCAGTATACCCGAATTCAAATTTAGTATCAGCAATAATGATGCCCTTAGTTTTTGCATAATCTCTTGCTGTACAATACAATTTAATAGCAAGTTTTGCGATCCTTTCAGCATTTTCAGCACCTACAATTTCAGCTGCTTTATCAGGATGAATATTCTCATCATGTTCACCTTGTTCTGCTTTTGTAGATGGAGTGAAAAGTGGTTCAGAAAGCATCTCACTTTCTTGTAATCCTTCAGGCATCTTAATACCATGAACTGTACCTGATTTCTTATATTCTGACCATGCTGATCCTGTAATATAACCACGTACAATAGCTTCTAAAGGAAATAGCTTATACTTCTTTACAATTAAGCTTCTACCATCAAGTAGATCCTTTTGAGCCTTAACGGAGTCAGGTACAGATGAAGGTAATTCAGTGCTTACTAAATGATTACGACATATATCACCAAGTAATTTAAACCAAAATACACTCATCGCAGTAAGTAATTTACCTTTATCTGTAATACCATTTTCCATTACTACATCATAAGCTGAGATTCTATCAGTAGCTACGAAAAGGAGTAGTTCATTATTGATTTCATAGACGTCTCTTACTTTACCTTTTCCGAGAAGTTTCAAATCTAAGTTTGTTGATGTTATCATATTGAAGAGAGTGACGAAGGGGAAGAACGTGAAGAAGAGAAAGATGAGAGAAACAAGGGGCTTTGCGATAATTGATCGATAGATTTCTTAAATAAGTATGAAATATGTAATTGTCCAATCAAAGTTAATAATTACATGTTTAAACCTAATATTATTATGTATGTAATCACATACAAAATAGTACTAGGGTTATGCGCAGAAATATGTAAATCACCTCTAGAAACAATCTCGACAATCCTTCATCATCATCATTCATCATGCTTATAAAGCTGGCATTAGCTGGTTCAATAATATTAAGACTTATAATCTTTTGTTTGTTCCCTGCATTTTCAATAACTTTAGATAACAATGTTGCTATATCAACACCTGTGACGTCTTACCAATCTCTTCTTGAAGGTCTTCTATATTACAATAGAAATATTGAATCATATACAGGTGGAGTTTATCATCAATCACCATTATTAATATACTTTTTTTCAATATTACAAAGATTAGGAAATATAGAGTTTTTATCTGTTGTTTGTTGGACATCAATGGATGTTATTACAGCCTTATGTTTGTGGTACATTGCTGAATATCAATCGAATTCATTAACTAAGAGAACATCTAATACATCAAGTAACGCATCTACTACACCTAACATATCACTTGATGGATCAGTTATTGCATTACTCTACTTAATGAACCCTTTTACTATTTGTACAACAATTGCAAGATCAACACTTTCCTTTACAACTACATCTATTGCTTTAAGTATTGCATTTGCTGTCTATAAAAAACCAACATTAGCAATGATATTTCTTGCGATTGCATCACATTTCTCTTTATATCCTACAGCATTACTTCCTGCAATTTATGCTACAGCTTATGATTCAAATACATCATTAATAAAAATAATGAAATCTTTATCTACTTTCATTATAATTAATCTTATATGTCTTGGATTATCATATAAGATTACTGAATCATATGACTTTTTATCATTATATCTTGTACCTATACTATTTCAAGAATTAAGGCCAAATATCGGAATATGGTGGTACTTCTTTATAGAGATTTTTGATTTCTTTAGACCTTTCTTTTTGGCTTTGTTCAATATACATCTTTTTATATATTCAATGCCTATGACAATAAGGTTAAGGAATGATCCTTTATTTGCATCAATTACATTACTTGCAATTCAAAGTATGTTTAAACCTTATCCTTCTGTTGGTGATATATCAATATATTTAGGTTTCCTTCCTTTATATATTCATATATATGCTCATTTGAAGTACTTTTTAGTGTCGGTATTAGCATTAGCATATGCAAGTATGCTTGCACCTACTTTCTATCATTTATGGATAGTATTAGGTTCAGGTAATTCCAATTTCTTTTATGCTATTACATTAGTTTATGTACTTGCAATGACAACCATTATATCTGATACTGTATGGGCTGTTATTAGGATTCAATTTGATGGTGGTGTTTCCAACAAGCCTGTAGTTCAGTATTAAAACGATTCAAGTACTGAATACTGGATAATGTTTCTCTAAAGAGTATTTGACTAATTCTTCTCTAAAGAGTATTTGACTAATGTTAACTTCAGTTAACATTAGTATATTGAAACTTTAATTAACATGCTTCTCAAGAATATAATGTGGAGGTTCTATCTCACGTCCTCTTAACTTCTTAACATTAGGTGAATGATCTGCTGGAATATACCCTCTTCTATTATATAACCTTCTTGCACCTATATTATTACTTGCAACTGTTAACATACAAGGTATATTCATACTTTTAGCTAATCCTTCAAAGAAATCAAGTAACATATTACCTAATCCTTGATCACTAAATTCTTTTGTTACATGTATTTCATAACAATATATTACTCTTTTTGTATCTTCTTCTGTATCCATAAAACTTATAAATCCAACTAATCGATTCTGCCAATCTGTAAGCCAAAGGTATATAAGTCCTGGTTCTTTCATTTCTTTTCGTTTTAGGGATTCATCCCATCCTCCTGATTTCTCATATCTGGTATGTTAGTTATAGTTTAATGCTTTATATACAGCAATGTAAGCTCTGCATGTGTATGTTTGCTGCAGATACAAATATTCATCTTTTCATCTACTTACATATCATAAAGATTCCTTTTAACTAAACTGAAACAATTCTCATAAATTTCATCAGGTAGATCTTCAATTTTTGATTCATGTGCTATTAATTCTACTGCAGAAACACGTTTTTGTAATTGTTTAAGTAATTCTTTATATTTATCTTCATTCATTATATGCTGATATGATTGACGTAGTGTGTGGGGTTGTGATCCAGGCGTTTACGCGTTTATGATTTATGGTGTTTACAATTTATACGGGTGTTTACGATTTGTAGGTGTACACAATTTATACGTTAAATATGTATACTCTTATACATTCACGCTTACGCGTAAACGTAATAGTAAACATGTAATAAACTTTTATCATTCATCATTACTTTGCGTTTCTTCACGTTGAAGCATCGCTTCCTCTGCACGCATCCTTCTTTCAAATTGTTCACATCCTTCAATTAATGGATACCTACCTCTTCCTGCTTGAAAAAGCTTAAATTCTGCAACTGGACGTAAATTAGTAATACGTAAACAATTTCTAAGTTCAAGTACTGTCAAATTAGGCATATAACTAAGAACTTTAGGTATTGAAGCATTCGTTAATGAATCACAGTAATTAAGCGATAATCTTTCAATCCCATCTCTACGGAATAATGCAATCTCCCAAATAGTACGATCATCAATTGAACATCCTGCTAATCCAAGTGTATCAACTTTCGTCTTTCTTGCAATTGCACTAACTCCTCTTCTAGTAATTCTATGTCCACCACTTGTTCTACCAATGTTTAACATCTTCAATTTAGGACATCTTTTAGCTATAGACAACAATCCTGTATCAGTAACTAAATCACATCCACGAAGATCAAGGACTTCCAATTTAGGACATTCCATACTAATAGTAGATAGAATAGAATCTCCTATTCTAACACATCCAGGAAGAACAAGTTTGGTAATTTGTCCTCCTCCAAGTAATGATCTTGTAGGAACTAATCTTGGACATGTATAAAATTCGAGCCAGCGAATACGACCACCTAAATTAGCTATAAGCTCAAGTTCTTCTTGTTTAACATCTTTAATCTTATGAAGAACTAATATTGAAGGAATAGTGTTATGTTGTAAATTAACTGCATCTGATCCAATATCATAACGTAACATCTTCGATTCAAGAAATAATTGCCATGATGAATTATCACTAAAATGTATATTGTTATACAATACACGACATGCTGCAGCATACCAAGTTTTGCAAACAAGCATACAATTAAAAAGACCACTTCCAAGCCTATTATTCCTTTCTCTTTTTAAACGTATATTTTCACGTTCTTCTTTCTTAACAGAATCCCATACTTCTTTAGCTTTATCTATATCATTATAAATAAGATAAGCATGTTCAAATGAAAGAGGTCTTCTTCTTGCAGGTGGTGGTTCATGAGGAATGTTATTATTGTAGTCCAATTTATTGAATATCATATACATGATTTCAGGTACAAGAAACATTCTATGAGGTTTCAATTCAACTGGTTCTGTAAGAGTTTCTAATTCAACAATAGGATCAGGAATACTTGTAGGATATGAGGGTGAAATAAGTCTTGGATCAATTTTAACTTTATCGCTACCTAATCTGAGTAATGGTATTCTTCTTAATCTTCTAGGAGTAGAAGTTGGAGTAAGTATACCTGATTCTTCATAAGTAGGGGATGAGACAAAAGAACTTGGGGACGAGACAAAAGAACTTGTAGAGCTCGATGTAGAATTCTTAGGTAAAGTCTGAGTTACAACTCTTGATCTAGGTGTAGATACTCTTACACGACTAGGAGTAGTAGGAGGTGTAAGTAATTGATTTGTAGTTGGAGATTCTATAAAATCAGACACAGCAGGTGGAGATGTAAATGAAGGACCAAATAAACAAGGATCATTTGATTGTTGATCTTGAATTGAAGTTGTATCTAAATGTAATTGTACTTTTGATCTATCAAAGAATTGAGTTTGATTAAATTGATCAGTTAAATTTTCAGTTGGTGAATCAGGTTCATCATTAGAAATTGAATTAGAATTTGAAGGAGATCTAATTATTGATTTGAATGACCATTTTGGATGACATTGAGATAAATTCTGAAATGAGAATTTCTGTCTTTTCGAATTACGTGACATTTGTGGAGAAGAAGGGGTTGAATTATTTGAAGATTTCGAATGATTCGATAGATCGAACGGTAGAGATGAAGAAGAAGGAATAGAATTGGACTTCATTAGGGAGATAGAATCAGTACAAAATAGGCAAATATATAGCGTATTTATTTCAGTCTAAATATGCACACGCGAACAAAGATGATGCACAATGATTAATGGAAAAAGAGTCCTGTGATCTTAAAAGAACGATTTAAAGGGTTCTTAGGTGTTAAGTTCTATAGAAGATTGATTTAGAAGAACATACACTTTATTCTCTTTCGATACTAAGGCAATTGATTTAACAATGCTGATTTGGTATGAAAAAAAGAGCCAATTATGTTGATTCTAAGGAGAACAACACAAAAGAAAAGAATGATAGGAATACAAGCAAATGTTGTAGAAGATTATAGGAAAGAAGAAATAAGGAATAAAAGAAGGAGGATACAAGGATATTTAAAGGGTTCTTGAAAAGTAAATAAGAGAGAGCAAAAAGTAAAGAAAAGCTAACCGAAATATAAGGCTTGCTTAAAAAGAAGAAATTAGCAGGTTAAAAGAATAAATATAGGAATCGTATAATAAAAGGGATGAATAAAAAAGAAAGAAAAGGAGAAGAAAGCTGGTTCATGAGAATGGCTGGTAGTTTACCTTAATAGGAAGATCAATTAGACCGAAATAGGAAATAGTTGAATTTTTGATTAAGGTATTAACGAATTAAAATTAGTAAAAGTCCCAATTAGGCTAAATTAAAGTTTTACATAGTAAGTACTTGCATGCATATGAGCGATCTAAACAATAGTATGTGATTTTTTTTAAAGGAGGTAAGTTTTATTTAAGAGCTGATGACAAGATGGCAGGTCATTTGAAAGGGTTGTAAAGGCTAGAAATGCGAGGTGGAGTGGTAATGTGGCTAGTTATATAGGTAACACATGTACACGCTTATATGGGATTCACATTTACTTACGCGTTAAGTACATACACAATTATAAATACAGATGAACATATAGACAATCATAGATACAGATAAGCATATACACATAAGCAAATAAACATAAGGTAATGTATAGATTCATGTAAACAAAGACAAGCACTTTCTAAACACAGATAAGCACGCGTGTGTATGCTTCGCACACACACGCGCACACCCACCCACAGACACACGTACATCTACGCGATCTACACACCAACCTAACTTGAACCATTACAATGTCAACTCAAAATTCAATTATCGCCCTACAAAAAAGACTTAATCGTATAGAACAACATATCTCTTCAAATAAATCATCTTCTCTTATATCCGAAATCCAACAATTATCTTCAAATATCGATACCTTACTTAATACAAACATACAGTATAAAACAGCTCTTAATACAGCTATACAACATGAAGATAAATACAATATAATATCATCTATTAATAATGAGAATCCTTCTATTACCGAGAACCAAATCAATGAAATATTAGCACATTCAAAGGTTATTAGAGAATCTGCACAAATGTTTGTAAAATTGTTACAATTGTATGATCCAAAAGATTGTACTGATTTGATAGAAATTTTATCAAAAATTGAGTCAATTAATGAATCACAATCTAAGTATGATGATTTAATTACAGAATATAAGAAGAATTTTACAGAATCTGAGCTTATAATGGCTATATGGATGTCACATTCACTTGAGTGTAGTATGAAATGGCAGTCTGTTCAGAATCAGTTATTAAGTAAGTAATGATTGTATATTACTTACTGAGTATGCGAATTCTTATCTACATCACCTATGGAATACATCACCTACATCACCTATGGAATACATCACCTACATCTGCTAAAGCAGCAGTACATAACCTGTTAAAACTACAATATAAATCACATAATGTTCATAAATCATATGCGTAAAACAGCAATAATCACATATCAACCTCCCTTAACTTCTTCATATGAACTCATCATATCAATATCTTCTAATGTCCCCTGTGAATAACTCTTCTTTTGCTTCCTCCTTTGACTCTTACTAGTAGATAATGTCCATCCTGAATCTTCAGAATTACTTCTCCTTCCAATATTCATCTTATCAATATCTTCATTAACAATCTCAACTAAACTATCACTATCACTATCACTCGTCTTTCCTTTACCTTTACCTTCTTCACTCTTAGTAATAGTATCTGAAACTTCCTGATTGTCAATAATAAAATTGTTCACTCCACATTCTGATGTAATTGTAACATTGCTAATCGTAGGTGAAAGTGAAACTGTAGATGCTGTGCCTGATGTAACCATAGGCTTAATATTCAAACTTGGCCTTATTGGTTTCTGTTCATTTCTTACTGATGATGATACTACCTCCGCATATGACATCCTATATCCACCATTACTAGGTGTCGTACTCGGCCTTCTAATAACTGGATCTCCAAGTACTGGATTCTCATCAACATCAAATAATGATACTCTATTAATAACTGGCTCTTCCACTTTCTTCTCTTTCACCTTCTCATTATTGCAATTTTTTCCACTACTAGCTGGTCTCCTACCTTTCTCTTTAGTATCTCCTTTGCTCTTATTTCGTTCAGCATCTTTAGATTTCGCACGCTTTTCTGTATCAGTAGAATGTACAACTGCTTCAGATGGTTTACGTGAATGACGTCCATTTCTAGGCTTTCGTTCATTACTTGAGCCATTAATTGTATTCCCATTTTCATGACGAGGTGATGTACCTCTAGATGCTCCTGTTTTACTCGTTCCAGTACTGGGAGAAGGTTCAACAGTTAAAGCGGGTGCAACAGGTTCAATAGGCTTAACAGATTCAACAGTTAAAGCAGGTGCAACAGGTTCAGTAGACTTAACAGATTCAACAGTTAAAGAAGATGCTGCAGGTTCTATATGATTAACAGATTCAACAGCTAAAGTAGGTGCAATAGGTTCAGTAGGCTTAACAGGCTCAACAGTTTCAACAGTGTGAGAAGGTTCAATAGAATCCATAGATTGAGCAGGTTGAGCAGGTTGACTAGTTGTACTTCCACGTGGGGTTTGCCCATTCTGCCCATGGGAAGAATGCTTCTTACTCTTCTTCCCCGTAGATCCTGACTTTGATGTACTGGCTAAAGCTTCACCAGAGTCAATTTTAGGACTCTGCTTTGATTCACGTTTAGCACGTGAATTACTAGATCCTCCATTAGAATTACTACTAACACTCTTCTCAGATCCTCTACTGCTTCTAGTATTATCAGAACTAGGATATCTAGACCTAGAATTAGAACTAGAAGGCTGTGTTTGAGGAACAGGCGTAGGAGGTGCTGCTGTTACAGGATATCCATAACCCATATTAGGATAAACCATACAGTGATACATAAAAGACATACCATTTTGACCAGGGACATTAGCTGGTATAGCTACAGTTCCAGGAGGAACAGGACCATATGCATTATAAACAGGCGTATAAAAAACTTGACCATCATTCCCAACAGCAGTTGGAGCAAATCCAGCAGGAGCTACAATAGAAGAAACAGGAGTAGTCCCATTACCCTGTGGTTGCACTTGTATATGTTGCAATTGAGAAGGCTGAATTTGAATTTGAGTTTGTGGCTGCGGCTGCATATTTGGAGTCATCTGCGGAAACTGTGGCAGCTGTGCTAATTGAGGTAACTGAGACAATTGTGGTAAAGGAGGCAATTGAGGTAGTTGTTGCTGTGTAGGATAAGGAGACATGCGAATTGTAGCAGCAGAAGATCTAGGAGTACTTGTTGTAGAACCATTTGTAGAAGGAGAAGAAACAGGAAACTCATAAGGAGTTAAAAGTTCCGAAAGGTTTGCAGTACGTGACAAGATTTTACAAGCGCGTCTGAATTCTAATTGAAGACCTTTACAAGAGATTTCATCAGCAGTATTACCTAAATTTCTTGAATCATTAAAAGGTTCTTCAACACAAAAGCTATTATTTTGCATGAGATGCCAGCCTTTGCTAGATTTTGTTATCATTTTGCCAGTTCTGACAGAGATACACATTTTTTCGTATTTGAATACGTAGCCATAAAATCTAAAAAAGTCATAAAATAATTGGCCAAGAGATTGTTTGTTATGTTGAGCTAAAGGACGTAAGTAGTTGATATCATCACAAAACTGCATTTTTTCCTTTTGCTCAGGAGTCCAAGTGTCAGCGAATTCAGGGTATATAAGATCGGGATCTCTGTTTGATTTACGGCCATTTTTTGCAAGACGATGTAAAGATGGAACCAAAGGAGGATTTAATAATTGTAAATAACCAACTACTAAACAAAGCCATGTATAAGAGGAAAGAGTTCCACCTGAAGCAGCATCATTTAAAGCTCTTAATTTTGTCCAATGTTTAATTAGTAAAGCTAATATACGAGCACGAGGATCAATTTGAACATAGACTTTCATCATTCTTGTATTTTCTAAGGCCATTATATTATTAAAGTTAATATCACAAGCGATATTGAATTCAGGATCCCAGAATTTAACAATTGGAACTTTTGCACCAGGAATACATACGATTCTTTCCATATTGTTAGCACTTAGAATCTTTGATAAAGCACATACATCTTCTAGATTTTTATGAGAAGTAATAATACAAAGATCAATATCTGAATCCTTTGTAGATAGAAGATTTTCAGAAGAGCCGAAAGCTTCTACGAGTAAATCTGGATCAGTTAAAGTTGATCTTAATAATAATTGAATCTTCGTTTTGAATTTGTGTCTATTCTGAACGACATCAGAAGGAGGTAAAAGAGTCTTGTATAAAGAGTTTATTTGAGAAGTAAGGGAAGTAAGTTTCTGACTTGAAAGAGTAGGAGGTTCATTTTCAGGAAGAAGAGGATTACTTCCCATACTATAAGGCATTCTTCTTAAACCTATTGGAAGACCACTTTGAAAAGGACATTTTAGATCAGAAGATGTAAAAGCGGAAGATCTTGAAGTAGAAGCGGAAGATCTTGTATTTACAGACATACTTTTTGTTGAAGATATAGAACCACCAGATTGTAAGCCACTTGGAGTTGAAGATATAGGAGAGCTTGAACTCATTGTAAAAGATGGCATTAGGATGTGATTAGAATAACAACTTGAGTGTGATACACTCAATGTGTGATTCAATATAAGATGTCTATAATGTCTTTAGCGACTATCAATACATATATGAGATGCGTGATGTAGTATGTGTAGTACGCGAGATATTATGCAAGATATAGTATGCGTAAGTGCTTACGTACGTATGTACGTGATGTTATATGTGTAAGATAAGCAGTATACGCAGTATAAGTAGTATGCTAAATGTACGTATAAGTGAATAGATGCGCGTGTGAGATAGTGTTTTAGGAAGAGATTCTGATTGTATTTTTAACTAAGCAAAAGAAAGAAAGATTTTAAAGTGTTAAAAACCTCCACAAAAAGAAAAAAAACTTAAAAATCAACAAACACGAAAATAAACAAAGAAATCAAGGTAAAAATTAATGTGTAAATGTAAAACGTTTCTTATTACGTGTAGAAAATGTGTGTATAATAAGGGAAAGAAAAACGCATATAAAAAGAAAAAACATAGCCTGGGTATGTAAAGTTTAGAGCTAATTTTGTTTAGTATGCGTTTGAGTGACAGTAAATTGAGCGTTTTGGATCGATCTTAAATGATTATTTTTTAAGGTTTTTTTTTGATTGAATTATTTTCATTTTTTATAATTTTTTATCAATTTTGTTGACTGTTTTTTTTGTTAACAGTTTGTTAACAATTTATTGAGTTTTTTTGTTCATTTGTTTACATTCGCTTTTCTTGTTTGAGAGACAGTTGAACTTTAAAAATACTTCTACTATATTTACAGTTAAAATGAAGAGATCAAGAAGTGATACTGAGAATGATCAAGAAGAAGTAGAAATCGATATTAATGCTCCTACACCTGCAAGTAAGAAAGAATTAAGATTATTGAAAAAAGCTAAAAAATTGAATCCTGATGCAACACTTGATGACGTAAGAAAGAAAGATGCAAAATTCAAAGTACAATCTGCAAGACTTGTAAATGATAGAACTGATCTTGAAATTGATCAAGATGATACTGAAAAGGCTAACGATTCAATAGCAAAACCTTTATATGGTGTATGGATTGGTAATATGTCATATTATACAACAAAGACAGAACTTATGGAATTCTTAAATCATTCTGTACCTATCGCTGCTATTACAAGAGTTAATATGCCATTAAAGAATAAGATGTCAAAGGGGTTTGCTTATGTTGATTTTAAAGATGAAGAATCAAGAGATAATGCAATTTCATTATCTGAATCAGAATTATTAGGTAGAAAACTTCTTATAAAGGATGCTTATGTTGATGATGAACATATATCTAAATCTAATTCTGCTGCAACTAAATTATATGTTGGTAATCTACCATTAGGCACTACAAAGAGTAATTTGAAGGATCTATTTAGTCCTATTGGAGAGATCAAGTCAGTTTCACAAGTTTGGAATGTACGTAAACCTGATTTCTCTACTGCATATGCTTTTGTTAATTTTGCATCTCCTGATCATTTAAAAGTAGCAATTGAAGATTCTAAGTATCATATACTTGATGGGCAACATTTGAATTTGTCTTTAACTACAAAGGGAAGTAGTAGTAAAAGTCAAAGTGTCAAGCCTAGAGATGATGATTTAGAGAGTATGCACGAGTCTAGACGAGCAATGATTGATGGTATAAAGGAGGATAAGGAGAGGACTAAAGAGAGATCATTTGAGAGGGCTAGAGAACGTATAGAGGGGTCTAATAAAGAGAGATCGAAAGATACAAAAGAGAGGTCGAAAGACCGATCTTTTGAGAGTTCAGATCGTAAAGAGAGGTCTAATACAAAAGAGAAATCTAGAGACCACAAAGAGAAGTCTAAGAAACCCTCTAAAAGTCACTCATTTGAAAGATCTAAAGATCGCTCAAATAAATCAAAAGATCAGTCAAATGGTAAACCCTCTGGAAAAGCAAAAGGCATTATATTACCATCTCAAGGTAAAAAAGTAACGTTCTAATTCTATAGTAACTTCTAATCCTATAACATTTTTATTTTTATTTACATAATCTAAGCAGCACCTGAAGCAGCAGCTTGAGCAATCATTCTTGCAGATAATTCAGGATATTTCTCCCTTAAATAAATTTGTGCCTTTGTAGCATCTCTGAAAGATAAAGCTTGAACCAACTCATTTGCATTACGTGTAACTAAAACAGTACGTTCAAAATATTTCAAAGCTTCATCAGGATGACCAGATTGCATTGAAAATTGAGCAAGTGCAGCCATTGCAGTATCACTTAATGGATCAATAGATAAAGCTCTCTTACATAATTCAGCAGCAGTATCCATAGCAGCACCAGAACTCATTTGTAAAATAGCAAGTGCTTTATTAACTAATGGAAGAACACTCATTCCAGTAGGATTATAAGTTTCTTCTAATTCAATAGCTTTATCAAATTGTTTAATAGCATCAGGGATTTGACCTCTATCAAGTTGAATCTCACCATAATAAAGGCAAACATCACTACTATTAGGAAAACGTTCAAGAGCATCTTTAAATTCAGCAAGAGAAAGATCTAATGAGTTCATCTTGTAGTAACAAACAGCTAATTGAACTTTAGCAAATGAATAATCAGGGTCAATTTCAATAGCCTTTTTATAGTCAGCAATAGCAGCTTCATAATTACCGACAATAAAGCTAACTTGACCTCTATGATAATAAAGATCAGGATCTTTATTATCTACATTCTCAGCAGCAATAAAATCAGCATCACAATTTGTAATATTACCAGTATCTAAGTAAACAGAAGCACGTTTAACAAGAGCAGAAGCACATGGTTTTGATTTAATAACATCAGTAAGATCATCAATTGCACCTTCAGAATCACCTGTAATAAAACGTAAAGTACCTCTAAATTCTTTTGCAAGAATCATATATGTTGTACCTTCATTAACAGCACTTTCAATATCCTTAATAGCTTGTTCATAATCATCATCAGAGTTTGATTTACTAAGTACAGAATAAGCAGCTTTGAATTTATTATTAGCAGTACCTTCAATATTATCATCTTCAGTGAATTCAACAGTTGGCCAATGGAAAGAAGAGAGAAAACTTCTTACAAAAGTTCTAGAAGGAAGTGAAGGTAAACGATCTTTTAATAATTCAGCAGCTTCTTTATCAGCACCTAATTTCAATACTCTATCAATAGTTTGATTAGCATGGTTGTTCTTAAACTCTTGAGAAACAGCATAAACAGTATAATCATTTACAGCATCAGTATACTGTTCTAATTTTTCATATGCACTTGCTCTACGTAAAAGAGCCTTTGGATGATACCTGTCAATTTCTAAAGCAGATGTACTATCATTAATAACATCTTCATATCTCTCTAAAGCAAAATTAGCAGCTGCCCTATTAGCATAAAATACAACGTCTGGTAGTATTTCAATTGCTTTAGTATAAAACTTTAAAGATTCTTCATATTTCTTCTTACCGAAGAGATCATTACCTTCAGTTTTATATTTCAATGCGAGTTCTTTCTTTTGTTCTAAAGTAAGACCTTCTGGGATTTCAGCATTGATGTCTACAGTTTCAGTTTCAGTTGTATCTGGTGATGATTTTGTAGATTTTGAGGATTTTGAAGATTTTGCAGATTTTGCAGATTTTGGCAATTTCACAGACTTCGTAGATTTCGCATCATAATCTGAATAAATATAATATCCAGTACCGGCAATAGCTGCAATTCCGATAACAGAAAGAACCAATTTATGTTCGGAAACAAACTTTGAAACTCCGGACATCTTTTAAACAAAAATAAAAGAATAAAATAAAACCTTTAATTGTTTTACTGTTTTTTCTTATAAAAAAAGTGAAAAAGAAAGTAGAAGAAAAATAGGTCTTCGAGGAAGTTTAAATCGATCGTGTAGAATTTTCGCATAAATAAGATCTGCCCAGTAATAGCACTAATTTATGCGATAATCTGTAAATGATGTATTTTCTAATAAAATGACTGTATATTTTACACAACATGTATGTGTATTTGTATATATAAAATATGATTATCTACAATTGGGGATTAAGGGAGAATTTGTATCTTAAAAGTCATATAAGGATAAGAGGGTGTAGAGAGTGTACTATGTAGCAACTTTACGACTGTAGAGAATATAGAGGGAGACTGTCTGACGTAGTTTTATAGACACTTAAGACAGAGTGTAGAATGTAGAATAGGAAGCACTGCGTGGAGTGTAGAATAGAGAGTACTGTGTAGAATAGAGTGTAGATTAGAGAACACTGTATAGGGTAGAGTAGAGTATTGTGTATACTATGTATACTACGTATACATATTATATACTAAGTAATAATCCATACTACATTACTCTTCAGCTTCAGCAGCTTTCTTAGCTGCATACTCCTTATACCAATTATCTCTAAGTGCAACAGTTGGTTTATGATAACCAAACCAGAAGTATGCACCACATACTAAACCAAGAGCAGTACCAGCGATTAAATCACGAAAAAAAGCACGTTTAATAATTCCTTGAATTGGTGCAATAGCCATTTTATTTATTATGTTATTGAATACAGTATATGTATGTAAAAGAAGAAAGTGAAAAGGTGGAATGATTGTAATGTTATAGTTTCAAAAGTTTACATGGCAACGGAATTAGTTACCTTCATCATATGAAGTTGAGTTGTACTTGTGTTACTTATAATGTACGGAATACTACGATAGATACTAAGATAGACAATGTAGATGCAAATATATACTGCTTGTCATATGTTACATACTACAATGCACCACGCTCCTTCAACTTCTCAATCAACTCATCAACTGAACCAACCTTTATTCCACCCGAACGAGCTGCTGGTTCTGCTACACTAATAGTCTCAAGACGACTAGCAATATCAACTCCTAAATCACTAGGTTTAATAGTCTTCAAAGGCTTCTTCTTTGCCTTCATAATGTTTGGTAATGTAGCATACCTAGGTGTATTAAGTCTTAAATCAGTTGTAACAATAAGTGGAAGCTTTGCAGAAACTGTTTCAATACCACCATCAATTTCACGTTCAACTGTTACTTCACCAGAAGATGAATCAACATCAACTTTTGATGCAAATGTAGCTTGTGGCCAATTCAATAATCCTGCTAACATTTGTCCTGTTTGATTAGCATCATCATCAATTGCTTGTTTACCTAAAATAACAAGATTACTTTTATCTTCTTCAACTAATTTTGCAAGAATCTTTGCAACTGCAAGTGGTTCAATTGATGTATCACCAATATCTACAAGAGTTGATGAGTCACACCCTTTTGCTAATGATTGTCTAAGAACTTCTTGTGCCTTCGATGATCCTGCTGAAACAACATGAATAGATTCAACAAGATCTTTATTACCTTCCCGAAGTTTAATTGCTTCTTCAACTGCAATATCGTCAAAGGGATTAATAGAGAATTTTACACCTGCTGTTTCTACTCCATTCTTAGCACTATTAACACGAGGTTTTACTGCAAAATCAACTGCTCTTTTAACAGGTACTAAAATTCTTAATTTGCTTGACATTTTTTTTATATTTTTTTATTCAAGTAAATGTTAAAAAGAAAAACAACTTTCGTTGTGCTTTATATATAAATGGTATTTCTTCGATAATCTGGGGTCGGAGTCCATTCGGGGGGTTATTACGCCTCGGAGGTGAATTAAATTTGTAACCGGGTAATGAATACTCCTTCGGGTACCGCATTTTATATGTTACGGCTAAAATGATGGGTAGCAGTGGAAGAGTAAAATAGGATAGATATGGAATACGTATCCTACAAAAATAGGAGTAACTTATCCTATAAACGAAATATTTAACTTAACTATATGGGATATATCCTTTACCTTAAAACTCTCATCTTACCGTTCATGTTCTAGCATTTATGCTAACATCCTTGTAATCAACCGTTATACTCCAAGTCTAAGCTAATAGAAAATTATAAATTTTACACTGAGAAGCATCACCAATAGGTTCAAATGCAAGATATTCACTTATCTGCGGACAATAATAAAAATCACTACTATCTTCAATATTTAATAGATAGTCCTGTCCTACATATGCATGTCTCGGTGAAGTAAAAGTAGCAAATAATACATTCGACTTTCCAAGAAAATGCATAGTGTGACCTGGGAGAGTATCATAGAAAATAGTATTAGCGCTTGCAGAAAATACAGTATAATTCCCACTACTACTGGCAGTAAGATACCCATTTTGTATATACAATAGTCTATTTGGACCATCCGGAGGGTCAACTCTAAACGCAAAATCTTGAGCTTGAATCAAAGATAGGAAGGAAAGTGTAATTGTAAGGAGAATGAGTAGCATTTTCGTATTGTTAATATTGTGAATAATTTGTGTAAAGCGATATTATCCTATCTTATATATTCCATTATATGGTACAGTTATTTGCAAAGCATCTCTTGCATAAGCCAACTTAAAGTTTACAACATTTCATTTCGATAATACTTTGCAATTTGGATGAGATTGATGGATAATTATAGATCGCCAACTTCCTTAATATGCATTGAAAGACAAGCCATAATATGCCTAATAACCCACCGTTGTGGGGAAACTATCCATAATTAAATCTTAGTCACCTACTTTCTATTTTTCTCGAAAGATTTTGTACAATTCAGCGTAGGTCAAAGTGAATTCTGTAAAATATAACTCTCTTATAATAAATATAATTACTCTGTTATAGAGATAGAATATAAAGTAATGCTCTTAGAACCCTCTAACGGACTGAAGAAAGTAGATTGGGGAAGCCCTTTTAGATGTTCCCCGCAACTTTGTTAATAAACAATTATCAGATATATGTTTTATATCGTATATGATTAATATTAAGATTAATATAATGCACGCTAGTTCTTTCAAATTATGTATCCCACATACTTCCAGTAATAGTTTAATTCATATTAATTCATATCCATATAAATTGAAGTTTACCCCATAATCTAAATGAGCGCAATCTCCCAATACCTATGACGATTCCTCTTGTGAAAATGACATATTCTCTTTAAAAGAATTAAATGAATCTCCCCTCCTGTTAATGAAGCTCTAGAATCTGTTAGACAAGCAATTGAGTTCAATGAGAGGGGAAGAGAAAACCATTGTAAGTTACGAAGGAATGCAGAACAGCTGTTTGATTCACTCGGGACCACTAATGGTAAACCCATTACACCTATGATCATTCTAGAAGTAGCTAAATTTCTAGAGGCAACTGGTTAGTTTCATTCGTTCTTGTCAAGTCCTGATTTTAGACTATCCTGGAGTCTTGTGGATCAATACTTGCTCTGTAAAGGTTCATGTGCAAAACAAAGCAACAAAGTGTTGTATTGATACTACATTTGTAGGCTAAGTGACAAAGTGAGTAGTCATTATTTCAAGGATGGCTCTGCAAAGAGAACTGTAAAAAGAAGAATATCATGCGATGCTAAGCCTACAATTCATATTAGACCCGACGGCGTAAACATTCATCTCAAACCCTGTCACAAGCGTGCTTTGTCAGATATCGATAAAGTATGTTACTCGAGCCGGTGAAATGGAAATTAAAAATTTTCTATGCATATGCCATGTTAACAAAGCTGGGAATAGTAGAATTGGTCAGGGCTTAAAGAAGTACACTGTCTTCTTCAACTTGATATGTATACTAGAACCATGCTTCGCTAAAATAAGCTATTCTTAGAGCTGAATTGTATTGCTCCTAATAGTATTAAATGGTATATTGCAACTCAAATTCAAAAAGCGCCATTATGGGTCTTTAGCAATATAGACAGCATTCAGTCCGAGCTCTTCAATTGCAAACCATCAATTCAGTGGAAAACTGGCACACAGTTATTAAAAGGTATTCAAACAAGAACTTTAGTATTCATGGTGCTTGTGTAAAGCTACAGACTGCACACCAAAAGCTGACTGGCCGAAGACGACATACTGATAGGACTCGTAGTATATATGTACTATCTAGATGATCTCTCTGACTGTGCCACAGAAAGCGAAGAATCTGTTTCAGAATGTAATAGGGAGCACGACCCTGAATTTAACAACTCCGACGACTGTGAATCCATGAATAGATAAATACCTGAAGAACTTGCTAGAGAAATTGGCGAAAGACTTCAAGAACTCTGTGTAGACTCAAATGATAATATTTTAGAGTATTATGCAGACCTTATAAAACGGTGGTTCTATTCGACGACATAAGCCTTTACCAGAGGATTTGTTTCTAGCTGGCACTAGAGAAAACGGCGATTCAACAGACGATTCAATGGAGGAAGAGCTGATGTACTCAGGTTTTGAAAGCAAGAATGATAATGATTTTGCAAGTCATAATTCCCATTTTTCAGATGATGAAAATCCCAGACATTTATCCAGACCAAGACAAGCTTTAATACCAGATTGTAAATGTGATTTTACAGGAGCTACTTTCTCCCTTGCTACCATATGTTTTTAGAGCAGATGATACAAGGACAAAAATTGTCTCCAGAAGTGTGAGGATATTTCCATCGTAAGTTTGGAAGTGCCGGACTTGACATACACTATGATTGGGAAAGGTACACTGTGATTCCAGAGGAGGTACCAAGGGAAAGCATTGCGAAACAAAGTTGGCTACTTGATATTAGTGCTGCGCTAGAGGAAATTAAGACAATGGCATACTATGTAGAAAATGAATCATTTTCAGAAGGAAGAGAGATAGTAAATACAATTCTCATTGGAGACCTATCTTTTGCTACGAAGTGCCGCGTGTGAGGAAGCTTGATCTGGCGTTATTCGGCCGAAAATTCATATGTTTCCGTTTTAAATTGCACCACATGAATTATTTGCCTTATGATATTCGACTGATGAGTTTATGCTTTGATTGAATGATTGAATTATTTCATGAATTATTGTAAGATTTCTTTCGTTTTACAAGCACTACATTTTAAGTTTGGTTCTGGACGAATTAAAGTGCTAGAAGTGAATATAAGCTTTACATGATATAGTTTAATTAAAATCCCATACTCCAGCTCCGGGGCCGATATTTTGGTAGTATTTGTATGGGGTAAATTACGACGTTATAGCGTGTGCATCAACGGCACTCGTACTTCGACAGCAACGGCCATATCGACGATTACAAGACATCAACTGCTACAACAACTGCAACGATATCATCGACATCGAAGACACCAACAGCTGCAACAACTACAACGACATCATCGACATCGACAACTACATCGATTACATAAGCTACATAGGTTTCGACTAGATACAATGATAACACCGTCAGAAGATGAAGTAGCAGCAGCTATAAAAGAAATTCAATCTAAACAAATGATAGGTTTAAACAAACTTCATTCTCAAATAAAAATTGATCATCCTGATTGGTCTTTATCTTTGAATAGAGTAAAACAATTGGTTAGGAAACAAACAGCAAGAGATGATGCAAAACGTATGTTATGTGGTGTACTTAATGATTCAGGTCTTACAGGCAATATATCATTAAAGACTAATTCTGAAAGAGGTCCTAGATCTGTTGCCTTATATGCAGATAAATCATTCTCTGCTGGTTCCAAATTATGGAATGAACCTCCTTTGGTTATCGTTCATGGCATATGTGACCTTTCTATTGTACAAAGTGAAGCGAAAGGATTGATCTGCTGTTATTGTCATGGAAGGATTAATGCTAAGTCAGATGATAGCGTTCAAATATGTAAAGATGATGATGGTGCTTGGTGTTCTACAAGGTGTAAACGTTTCGATAGCTTACATGTACCTTTAAAGCACAGTGCTAAAGAGTTATGGAAGAAGTTTGAATTGCTCATGATTCAGAAGCAAAAGAGTAATAGTAGTAGTAGTACTACATGGGTTCAATACTTTGCATGGGCAAGAGTATTACTAGCAATGATCCATAACAGTGCAATTTATGATCATTTAAAGGCATTAGAAATACTTACACCTGAATTGTCTGATAGTTCATTAGAAGACTCGAAAGAGGAAATAGAGACTATACGTTTACTTCTTAATGATATTGCTAAGGAAACAGTAATATCAATAGAATTGGAAAAGGCAAAATACTACTTATCAGAAGAAGGGTTCTTAAAGGGATTAGTACTTACAAGACTTTGTAAAGTGACGATACCTACATTTATTACACCTGATGGAGGATCATTATTACGTTTAACATCATTAGCATCACATTCATGTGATCCTAATGCAGAGATTGTTATTGGGAAGCGTAAAGATCCTATAAAGGTTGTTGCAATTCGTCAAATCAATGCCAATGAACCAATTACATTGAATTATCTTGGTGAACAAAGAATAAGTGATCGTCGAAAGGAGTTAATGAAGAAATATTTGTTTCATTGTGATTGTAAAAAGTGTACAGTTGAAGCATCAGGTCTTGTATATGATAGAGAGCTTATTGAACAATCAGAAGCAGAAGCAGAAAGAGCTGCACAGGCGAATAAACCTAGACGTAAATCAGTTAGGTTTAATGATGAAGTTACTATATGTGTTTAATGTTATATGAGATTTTTATGTATTTGTTACGTAATCGTTATATTTATACTTGGTAAAACATTAGTACCGTTACTTCGTAACGGTACTTAGAATGATCCATTCACCATCACCATTATCCTAATTAGGACATTATAAACAATGAATCGTTTTCATATTAGACTTTTACATACTTTAAAAAATAACTCTAAAATCTATATACATGACCTGAATTCATTCAAAAAATTATCATTCTCTAAGAACCCTAATTCAATTGGGATTGGTGTTTGTAAAGATATCGATAATCTAACATCTGCAACATTTAAAGAAGATCCTGAATTCATTAATATCTTACAAGGAGTTTTATCTAAATGTATATATAAAGATGAATATTTTGTAGGGCAAGCAGATGCAGTTAGGTTTCATGCTACGAATCAATTAATTCAAAATAGAAGATCTGGAAGGATGTCAGAGAGTGTAACAGAGACAGCTAAGGATCAAGAAATGTTTATGCAAATATATGATTTAAGGTCAGTACCTGATATGGGTAGGATACCATCAGTTGAAGATACTTTAGGTACGATTAGAATTGATAGTAAGGGAAAGATAGTAGAAGGATCATATGAGGGGAATATGTTTTATAGGGTACTTACGATTGATGGGTTACCGCAATATACTGATTATATAAGTGATTTAGTTAGGAGGGGGTGTGAGAGAGATGTGATCGAGAAATAGGTGTAAATGAGATAGGGATGAGATAGCATCCCTAGTATATGAGATGCGGAGTGAGATATACACTTTAAGAGATACAGTATAAGATGTTTAATGAGATACACACTGTGAGAGATTACATGAGATACTTAGTAACATAGAGATGCTAGCGCATCTCTATATCTCTGAGCTCATTAAACATCTTAACATAACTAACCCACAATTCTTCATCTGAACATTCCCTACCTAAACACATACTCATATCATCATAAACTGATTTGATATTCCATGGTTTAGGTATAGGCCAATCAGAAAAATGCATTATCCTTATATCCTCTCTTAATACTTTCCAATCTGACGACTCCGGAGCTGGAGTAGACTGCCATTTTGACAGTTCAGTCCTAATTGGGATAAAGTTAAGGTTTTTAATTAAGTAATAAGGTTTAAAGCTTATATGCACTTTATACACTGTAA
>JAKUBJ010000058.1:0-68052 GCA_030566855.1 Tortispora sangerardonensis | reverse complement strand
TCCTCAATGTTAAAGAAGAAATCGAGAAGTATTTATATACTTTGGTATAATTGTATAGAACAAGGTACACGCAAATAAGGTTTAGGTAACCATAGGGGTTAAATTCCAACATTAACGCTTCATCGGTTTTATTATTTGCTTCATTGACTGTTTGTGCATTGTTTAACTTCTCTTCCTTACTTCTACCTCTGTACATTATACATTGTTTTATTATTGTTCTCATTGCCTTGTTTAAGTTTTTGTGATCAAACAGTTCCTTTGTCTGGCACCTGTATTGTAGAGTAATCAAGAAGGGAATGTCGCTCATTCTGCTAGAGTTGTGTAAATGGACGACTGGCCAGGAACTCATAATAGCCTGCCTAATGAAGTTGCAGTAATGATGATCTCAGATTCACATTACATAACCCAATAAGTAGGTTGTATAATTTTGAGTAATGTGAAGGAACGGAGAACTAGTATAAGAAGAGTTTGAATCTTTAGAGGCGAAAGAGGAGATGCGTTCTAAGCATCCGTGATTGTGACGATGATACACTTACTTTACTAATTTTAAGCAAACTGCATCGCTTAGTTTAATAGCTATTAGAAAATTTATGAGAAATTTTACATTTTCTGGATGATTATAAATCAAATATTTTGAAGCAGAACCCGTTGGCGGTCAATACTATTGTTGAATGGCATATCTAGACACGCGCTGTGCTGTCGAGTCATTGTGTAGTTCAAATAAATAGGCATACATAATTCATAAAGAGTTTGAAATATCCGTCATAAATACATCACGGAATGTAGTATCATGTTAGGATAGCTGTACTATCTCATTAGAAGAATATGCACGACAGCTTCTTTCATCTAAGAATATGTGATGCTTGAGGTTTGATTTTTGCGCAACTATTATTTGTCTGGATTGTAAAGTATTGAATCTTAACTTTAAGCTTTTGCGAAAACTGTATTAATAAAGAGCTGCTTTTGAAGTTTTCAGCTATAATGAAATGAATGGTACAAATATTCTGCGGTTTGGATGCTATACCCTTTTGGCACGTACAGCAATGGTTGTTCTAGTTGGACAGGCGACTTTATGAATAACCGAGAATCTACATGTTTAAGGGCGTAAATATGCGGATAGAGGCAACAGATGGTTTGAAATGTGGCCCCTGCTTCTAGCTATGAGAATTACTCCTGTGCAACAGTGTTTTATCCGAGTATTACACCATGAAACACAGTCATTTATCTTTTATACTCTAGGATATTAGATAGTTTTTAATAATTACTTATTTCAAGAGTAAAAAGATTATATAAAGAAGCTCAGAATATCCCATTTCCAACCTGTCACTGAGATAATACTTTAAGTAAGCAAAAATAAAATTGCAGTTATATAAGGTTCATTTAAGTAGAATACCGTTCAGCTGTCAGCTGTCAAATGTAACGGTCAAACGGTATTCTTCAGAGATATCCAAATTGGGTAATTTAATGAAGTTTCGCTGTTTCAATCCTGTTAAAAATTTGGTTAAATATATTGTAACTGTATACTGGCTCATTGCAAATCTGGAAGAAACAGTAAATTGAACAAATATTCATTTAGTTATAGCAATTATTCGGTTTTGGATACTTTCGACCTTTTTTGGAATATTTCTGCCAGCTTAAAAGGGTTTAAAGTGAAAAGCACACTAAATATGTATAACACTATCTTATATCATTGAGCTAATTTGTATTTGAAAAAACTGTGATTTGAGTCGATCAAGTCCAAGTTTAGGTTTTTGTTCAGTAGACTCTACAGCACGCAGCCTATTTTCTATACATGTATTACTTTTTTGATAGTAGCGTTTATAGGGTCGCTATCATCACGATTAAATTAAAACAGATTAATTAAATATTAAAAAAGATATTCAGCAAAGTACAAAATTACGAAACCACAAAACCCTAATCTACCAAAAAATGGCCAATATTTGCAAAAACACCAAGGGGTATATTCAACATTTTGACAATTTCAGAACGAATTTTAGGTATCTTTGAAATTTTGGTGCAAGGTGGAAGTGGACTCAATTTTTTGTGTAGAAGTAATATTTTTTGTTTTAAATGTCTGGTTCATGAGATATTTACGTTTTAAAACATTGCAAAAAACTGTCACATGTTTTGCACTTTTTCTTTCCTAAAGGGTTAACCGAGAAATACCGTTTGTACCTCAAACTGTATAAATCTTAAGTCAACGTCCTTTAAGGGGTAAAAAGCTTATTGAGACAGATTATCTTAATGTGACATAAATGAAGTAAGTTTATTTAAAAAAAAAGAATTATAAATTTTATATTACATTAAGAAACAAATAATAAAAAAAGAGCTATTTGAAGTGCAATGCAAAAAGAATGAAGATCATAAACTAGAAGAAAGGTTGTCGAATTGAGGGTGAGTAAGGCATCCCATACATGTGCAGTTATCACCACATCCACAAGGAAGACCAGGAATACCACATTGATTTGTGAAATATACATCAAACAAATCCTCATCAGTTTGGGTTTGTGGTAAGGGATCATTAATACTCATTTGAGATAGACAAGGCTTGAGTCTGTTAATGTCTGGTTGTGAATTTGTTTGTGAAAGAGGACTGTCAGGCAAGAGAAAGAAATCTGTGTCCATCAAAGAACCAGATTTCAAATTATTAGTAAACTCTTCACCATCTAGATGAGGAGTAGTTTCAAATTTGATTCGACTTTTAATAGGTTGTTGTGCCTGAATAAGAAGTTGCTGTTCAGACCCATCAGGACCAGTTGAGGTATAAACAAGAGAGCTTCTTCTTTGTTCAGGTTGAACTTGTGTAGGAGAGAGAGGAGATTCAGAAGAACTTGCACAGCAAGGATGAGCAGATAAAGGGTACGAATCGCTTCCGATAACTGAAGGGGAAGAGACAAAGTTGTTTGCATTGTTCAAAATAGGAGGAGCACTGTTAATTAATTTCTCAGAGTCAAAATTAGCATAAACATCAACAGTTTGCTTAGCGACAGACTGTGAGTGATCAGCATAAAGTGAAAAAGAAGTCTGATTTGAACAAGCGGACCAGCACTGTTCAGGAGTTCTGGAATTAGGTTTATTTAAAGCAGCAATAAAAGATCTAGCCTTTGTAGAGAAATCAGAAACAGAACTTGAAGTAGAAATAGTTGGAAAACTGTTCAAGCTAGGAGAGTCCAAACTGTCAGTGCTAGATAAGTCAGCGCTGTTAATAACATTTGAGCGTAAAGTATTGCTTTGGTAGGAAGATAAATCATCAGAATTAGAAGAAAAAGCCACAGATGAGCTACTGCAACCCATGCAAGAGCTCTTATGAGATACAGGAGCATCTATACGTTTAAACTCGCTTTTAACTTCAACAATTTGGCCATCACGATGCTGATAATCAGCACTGGGCATAACAATTGCAGCTACACCGCAATTGCAAGAACCTTGAGGAAGCACAGCATGTCGTTTTCCATCATTAGCGACTGGTCTGCCGCGACGACGAACTTGTAACAAAGGTCTATTTGTATGGTTACAAGTTGAGGATCTATGACCTCTGATGCAACGCATGCAAGCATATTTTTCACCTTCTACTAAGATCATTGTAAGTGCTTGTGTATATAAGCGATAAGATTCAGAACAGAAAAGGTATTAGAAGCCTTTGATATATAGATGATAGAATGAATGATTCAGGAAAGAGAAAACGAAGCGTTTAAATAGTAGAAAAAGAGATGGAAAGATGCCAAGGTTTTCATGTTATCCCGAAGACCAGAATAACCAAAATCAAGGATCCAAAATGCAAATAATTGTAGTTGGATAAGCTCAAGATAGAAGAATAAGGGGAGAAAAGTTCTTAATATCGAATCCCGAGAATTCGGGAAGAAGATTCAAGGGTTCAGAAGAATAGAAAAATAGGTGTAATAGGTAATCGGGAAAACAACTATGGACCCTATATGACAGAAAAAGAAATAACAAGGCGCAATATAAGGAACCCAGGTAGCCAAAACAAGCCAAGTTGATATCTGATTCAAGCCAAGAATCACGAAATAAGTAAATTACGTGAAGAACTCGAAAGACTTGACAAGTTGCTGTGCAAAAATAGCAAAATTTCGTATAACCAGTGACTAATTGTCTTGTGCAAGTGTAAAGTCCGATGGTATAGGAGAGGACTCAACAATGAAGAAAGTGATTCCAAAATACAAATCAATTATTAATAGAAGCTTAGTAAATTAGTTCGATGAAAAGGTAAAGCAAAAGTAATAAACCACAGTTATCCGTAAAGCATTCAGAGAGAATGGGTAGAGAAGGAGAAGTGTAAGGGTCCGGAAGTGAGTAAGAACGTTCAAGGACCTTGTGTATAGATAGGTATACAAGTATAGAATCAAAAAAATCTTGGCTTTAAATTCGGTATAACAAATTAATGAGAGACCGATCTATTATAGAAAGAAAGGAAGAGAGTACCGATAGGGTCATAATTCGAAAAAAAAGAAAAGAAAGAACTGTTGATCGGAGATTGTAGAAAAAAATAGTTGCAAGAACCGGGTAATAATCAGCGTGCAATTGCTCAGCGATATGCTTGAGAGAAAGCCAACTGTTCACTTCAATTGAAGTTTACAATTGAAAAAGAATATAGATAAAAGTGGAATGGTGCAATAATTCGAAGCTGTTACATTGATGCAAGACAAGAGATGCACTATGCAGGAATGTCTTAGGAAGGCTAGAACATGAACTTGGTATGGATAAGTTATAGGGGGTGCAAGGTATATGAGTTGAGAAATGTACTATTAGATGAAATGTAACAGATAAAGACTAGAACATAATTGTAGAGTAAAAAAATATTGGTATGTTTGTTGTTACAGAATAAAAGAAAGGGTCCTCCATACAATACCGCGATTTTGGATAAGTGGGTAAAGTTGTAGTGTGAGTGATGTGGCGCGTAGCGCCTGTGGTGTAGGGCGTGTATAATGTGTTGCGCGTAGTGAATCATCATAGCTTTCACATCCAAATAAAAAATCCACACCCCTTCTTGGCATTCCTCCCTTGTAACCTATATTTGTAAACAAAACGTCGAAGGAATTCGAGCAAGTATTGTAAAAATCTTTGAATTTGTTGGCAGTAAAAACATTAAAAGCGAATTGTCGAGATTACGTGATTTTCGGGGACAGCAAAATCTTGTACGCGATCGATCGACCAACATCAATTAATAATGGAGAACCTATTATTAGGATCCTTTGATTTGATCTCTTCATCAGACCCCGCTGCAATAAGAAAAGGATTGAGACATATTGAAGGCATGATGGTTCATTTATGCCGATCCCCGAAAGAATTTATAGTATTTGATCCTGCAGTAGATGCTTTTGTTAAGTTACAAGATAACTTTGAATTCAATTTGACAATTCGTTTAATTGGATGCCTTGAAACGCTTCTTTCCAAAGAGCCAAGTTCGCAGATCAATTCATTGTGTATATCAGCACTTGAGTTATTTCAAGGGGCAGTATTATTACACCCGCCGAGTAGAAGGTTATTTGCAAGGAAAGTAAATATGACAGTACTTCTTGATCTACTTGATTCACAAGGAGACGATGCAGATCCATCTGATCTTCAGCAAGTTGTTGTATATGCTATGCTTTGTACAATAATATATCACCCTGCTAACAGTAGAGTGTTTGAAGAACTAGAGGGTATAAGGATACTGGCTACTATCTTTTTAAAAGAGGAGACAACTCAAGAGTTAAAGAACAGCATAGGTGAATTCTTCAATTATTACCTATTGTCCGAGAATACAGAAAACAGTACCACAAATTTAAAGAGTGCAGAGGAGAAGAGAGCGATGGTTGATGCGTATTTGCCAAATGTTACATTTTTCAGGAAACCATGAGGATCGCAATCAAAGCTATCCCTCGTAATGTAGAGCGAACGCCATGAGTCTGTCGTTCTTTCTCACTATACTACATATAACGCTATCAGTATACAACAAAGCAGTTTTAACTAATGCAAAAATAGTACATCCTAATAAAGTAGGTTCTTCTCCAGGCTCACCAACCAATACATTCAATGCTTCACAAGCATCTTCGGCAGCTTTTAGTAGAGCAGTTGTAGGTGACAATTCTTGCCATAATGAATCTACCAGCAATTGAGATTCAATTAAAGCTAACATTAATGAATGTTGAGTTGAACATTTACTGTTAGAAGCGATATGGAGTTCACTAATAGTCAAAGGATCAAAATGTAGACCCTGAGTTAAATTTATTGTATCTTTGCCTTTCTTTATCTGAATCCAAGGTAATTTACCATCAGGACTTGCGTGATGTGATACAGGCAGAATTCTTACTGAACCAAGGCTTGTTGAGCTTAAGAATCTACCAACAGCTAAACCTCTTACATCGCTTGGACCATCAGTCTGTTTAGGCATAAACAATGTAACCGGAGCATCATCAATTCTATCCCTTCTAGGATACGATTCTGGTAAACGAGGTTCCGGGTAAACTATTAAAGGAAATTTATCGAATAGTTGCTTTATTGGTTTAGGAACAGTAGTCATTTAGATATAGTTAGTTACGAAGTGGTGATGGTGAATGGATTTTGGTAGTTGGTGTATGTACGGCTAAACAGTATTGCTCTTTAAAATATGGTAATTCTTATATATAAAATCAGTCAAGAACCAACGGAGTCATAGGAGTATTCAAAGGTGAAAGTGGTGATAAGTAAGGTTCAGCAGGTATATTTAAGGGACTTATTGTAGGACCAACAATACTACCAGATCTACTATATGTAGATGTTGCTCCTGCTGCTGCTGTTGAAGAGTCATTTGATAATGCTAATGATAACAAACTAATTGTTGATGATGAAACATGCATATGATTTGTAAATGTTGAATTATCATTAGCAGAAGGACTCGATAAAGGTCTTAATAAAGGACTAATAGTTGGATCAATATTTGTTGTTGATGTATAACTGTTAGAAAAGAAATTTCTTGGTGAATGAGTTGAAGCTAAATAAGAGCCAAAATTATTCTTTGAAGGTGATTGAAAAGATCTTGAAAAAAGTTCATATGAATCATTTGAGCTATCTAATGATTCTGCATTTATACTTCTCGATAAATGATGATGATGATTATGATGATGCTCTTTCGTGCTTTGATCTTGAGACAACCTTCTACCTGAAATATCCATTTTGCTAGCTATTCAAAGAAATTCCTTCAATCGATTCTACTAATCGATGAATCTGTGTATGAAAAAGAAAGAATCGATAAAAAAGTTGAACCTTTTTATGCCTTAATTTCTTCTGTCACTTCTTTGCCTTTGTTTCTTATCACTTCCCTTTTGTCTGCTTTTCTATCACTTTTTCACACTTTTTTATCACTTTTTTCTCACCTTCTGTTTTTTTGACTCCCTTATTTTCTAAAATGTCTTTCTTTGAAGTAAAGAAACCACCAAAGTAAATAAAAAGAAGAAGAAAAAATAATGTATGAAAGTGGAGTAAAGGTTGAGGCGTGTGACTTATTTCTCCCGTTAATGCCCAACAACAAATAAAATACACGTACTAAATTGTGTAACAAAAAGTACAATAATAATTTCTCATTGTAAGCCTTCCAAGGAGACCCTTAAAATATATGAGAGACCGAGTTTGGTTGAATACAATAGGAAGTGAAACTACAATTGCTTATAGTTATGAGTATACAGTGACGTAATCATTGTAAATCTCTCCTATAGTATGTTTAACCGCATACCAGCATGATTGTCGTAACAATTAGAGCGGTCCATGAAAGTAGGATCTACATTACTTCGTATCAGTGATTCGTATGTGAAATGTAATGTGGTACAATGTGATTTGAGGTCCTTGATATAAGTAGTCGATATTTTATAAGTAATCGATACTCCAATTAATCACACAACTGTGATTCGGACAAAAATGAATTAGAATTCGTAATCATAAACACAATCACATCTTGTGATAACAAAAACTCATTTATCTGCGTAGAATGTTTAGGATGGTTCAATAAACATGGCTGAAAAATAGCTGCTAAATTTCCTGCTGGCATTCTATTCTTGGATGAACTCTTATCAAATATGGAAAGTAAATCAAGAATATAGAGTAACAATTCTTTATTCTCTCCAGGCAGTTCATTAATTAACTCTTGCAATTCCTTAACTGTCAATTTGACATCACGACTATTTTCGTCTTCTATCTTGAACTTACTCCTAAATCTGTCATAAAACGCTAATGGAATAATAGGTTCTGGTAAATTGTTCAAGTATCGACGTAATACATTGGCAGCATCATGCACATTATACCCTTCCCAATCCAAATCTCTGCCATAACTCGGTGGAGTACTAAATATTTCCTGAAGTTCTCTAATTCGTTTAGCTGATCCCGATAATCGAAATACGCCTTCTATATCTGTAGCATTCTCTTTAAGGTAATAACCGCACTTCGCAACCACTACTGGTATTTTTCCATAATAGGACTCTTCGTCCTTTCGATAAGGTGTAGATATCCTAACTGATGCTAATGCCAATGATTCTTCTAACGGTTTACCAAATATTTCACTTTGAAATACTGATGATCCTGGTGCAAAAGATTCATCATCATTACCATTTATGAAACTTGACGACAATGACCCTGATGTTTGCTGTTGAATAGATGTAATAGATTTTCTAGGGGATGACGATAAAAAATTGAAAGGATCTCTTATTCGTTTCATTGGTGATGGCGATCTTCCAAGTAAGATCTTTTTCGATTCTATACGTTCAGGTGAAGGAATATTTAGATTATTACTTCTTTCTCTGGCAGGAGAACGAGATGTTCCTGTAGGTGGCGATCTTGATCTTCCAGGATCATTTGATTTAGAGCTCCAAGACCTAAACCAGGATTTAATACGTGATGTATCAGGATCTCTTCCTCTTGATTCTTGATCAGATGATTGTGAATTAATCTTCACGGGTGCGCTATTAAAGATTTCTCCACTATCTGTTGAGTTAGGCATAATAAATAATATTTCTTCAAAAAAATCGATCGATTCTAAAAATACAAAATATGACTGCAAATTGAAAACCAAAAAAGGGGGTAAAAACACAAAATTTAAAGATATTCTTGTTTCAAGATCGATATCGACAGACCTTTTTTCCTTATATATTGTTTCGATTTCAATATAGAGAGTCAATTAAAGATGAAAAGATTGTAAAAAGATTGTAAAAGTAAAGGAGGGGTTCGTCAACAAAAGGGTCTTTTTCTGCGTTAACTTTGTTAAGCTTGGTATATTGGTGTTAATGGTATTTTGTGTTATTGGTGTGTGTATTGCTTATGTGGGTGTATCTGTGTTTGTGACCTGTGCACCAATGTATCGCAGTATGCCAGCCACTTTACCAGCCTTGCTTTACTCAATAGTTCCCGCTTGATCTTATAAAAACAATACAAAATATGTAAAATGTAAACCCTTAAATTTATCAAAATTCTTTTATATTATAAAGATCAATTGTGGCAATGTCATAAAGTAGGAAAGTAGAAGTAGAAATGGAAAGTCCCTGAAATGGCTTATTTGAGTCAGAACATAAATAACCGGGTAAACAAGATTAAATCATTTTTCTCGATCTTTCCTTCGATAAATGTTACATATTTTTTATCTATTAGCACAATGATTAAATGTACTAGACCTGGTTGTAATAGTGATTCTAGTCAATCCGGTCCTTGTAAATACCATTCAGGATCACCATTATTTCATGACGCTCAAAAAGGTTGGACTTGCTGTAAGAAAAGAGTACTGTCGTTCGATGAGTTTTTGGAGATTCCAGGATGTGAAACTACGGATTCTCATTCTACCGAGAAACGTGATGCTCCTGTACCTGTAAATACAGCTGATAGGTTTAAAAAAGATGTACCTTCAGTACAAGAGTCAAAGACTACGCAGGCTCCTATACCAGCGCCAACTGCGGTACCTGCGACTCCAGCAGTTGTAGCTGAAACAGTAGTAACAATTGTTGATGATCCCGAAGACGCTGTCATACCTCAAGGATCATTATGCAAACGTAAAGCTTGTGGTACGAAATATACAGGGTCGAGAGAAGGTTGTCAATTTCATTCAGGTGCACCTGTATTTCACGATGCATCAAAAGGTTGGTCTTGCTGTAAGAAGCGTGTATTAGAATTCGATGAATTCTTAAAAATACCAGGCTGTACAGAAGCTAAACATCTATTTATTAATGATCCAGAACCAAAATCTGAAGTACAAAATAAGGATATAGATTGCAGAGTTGATTTCTATCAAACCCCTTCCAAAGTTCACGTGACAGTTTTTGCTAAAAATTCAGATAAAGAGAAAAGCTCTGTATCATTTTTTGAAGATTCTATGTCTATCAATATAAAATTTAAAGACTCAGATGCACAGTTTTCAACTACACTTGAGTTATACGGACCAATTGTTCCTGATTCATCAACCTATATTTTCACACCAAACAAAGTTGATCTTAATTTGCAAAAGGCAAACGGACAATCATGGAGTGGTTTAAAAAAGGGTGAACAAGGTAGTGGAATGATTCGTTTTGGTGTTGACGGAAGAACTGGAACAATAGGCGCGAAATCATATGTATATAAGGACCAGTCGTAACAGGGGGTTTAACTCTCAGAGAGAATTTCATCTCTAACTGTCGTAAAGATATTCTGTTCAAGAGATGCTTCTATCATACACCGAGTTCTTATTAATGCTAATGCATGCCAGACACTTCTTTCACCTTTAAGCATCCAAAATTCAAGTAATTGCTTTGATGGTGCATCAAATAAATGAGATACATCACCGGGGCGAATATCAGGCACAACTGTAATTTCTGCACAAGGGAAAGGTTCGTCAACTAGTATTCTTTTAAGACTTGAAGGTAATAAACCTAAGAAATCGATTTGCCTTAATCTATGGTTTACTTCCAACAGCATTAATCTTGTCATTTTGCTGAATGTTGTATTTATATGTGCAAATTTTCTTAAATCTGTCCATAAAAATGGTGCAACATAGGGATGTGTTTGTGATATAATGAAATGATTCACATTATATAAAGATGTCATAGAAAGGTATGGTTGCACTCTTCTTGATGGTGCAATTGATGACCATGGTATGACTTTAACAGTTCTATCTTCTGGTAAAGCATCCCATGGCTCACAAACGTCTGATATAGTACCATTTTGTCTTTTGAATCTTATATTCAATAGAGTATTTTCTGATATACTTGCTTCAGCAGCAGACCATATAACAACATTAGGAGTACTTAAATAGTTGAATAATGAAGGTACTGAAGGTTCGTTAGTATAAATAACAATATTCAAAATTCTTCCTGAAAGTGTATAAGCTTCTTCAAAAGTAAGATCTCCTAAAGTAGCTTTAACGAATTGCAGTAGACTTTCCTTTGCCTGAGGCGAATTAGCAGAAGCTAAATCACCTAATATTTTCTTCATTCTTTCCTTTGAATACCTTTCACTTAAGGAAATAGATTTTTCTCCAAGAAAATACTCATAAGCATCAGCAATTGTTTCGAAGAACTTTTCTAAATCTGTAGATACGCTGAAAAGTGCAGCAACAAGTGAACCATAACCAGAACCAGCAATTACTCTTGGAAGTAAATCCATTGAAAATAAGCCCCTTAATACACCTAAATGGCAAGACCCAAATACAGAACCGCCTTGTAGAATCAAAGCAGTTCTACCAAAAGATTTTCTAACAGCAGTAAGTAATTCATGCTTGTCTTGAGGTGTGAAATAATCAGTTGATTGCATTATATACAATGAATGAATACAACGTACTATTTCATCAATATAGTCCTCAATAAGTATTTTAGTACCAGCGTAAGATCTTGTGAACATTGGTTTCCCCGCAATTGAACCGATATTACGAATAGAACAAATACGTAAAAGGCTTGCAATTTGTAAAGGATCACCAGCCATTCTAGCATCGTAAAGTAATGATAAACGTTCAGATATAAGTTTATAATCATAACCTCGATCGATTGGATTTTGTCTCCATAGATCATTACCAAGTAAAGCATCAAGTCTTAAGGCGATTTCTTCCCATTCTGAGTAAGTTGAAGCATGATTCAAGTTTCTCCGAAGTACAATTTCAGGACGTGGACTTGATATACGTGACCAAAATTTAGAATACCAATATAAGATTACTTCAATTAACATCAAAATAAAGGCTAACAATAAGATTCTTAAATGGTGCTACAGCAAGTGTTAGAATGCAGCTTTTTTTACATTTTGAGTACCGTAAAGGTAAACAAAAGTCAAATTAGTTAAATGTATACTTACGAATAATTCTTTTGCAGCTTTTTGAAACATCATTTCCAGGTGAAATTGGTAAATGGTAGAAAAGTTGAAACAACATGTGATAGGTAAAGGGTGGTGAATTATGTAAGCTTAGTGCAAGTGGCCTTTTTCAGGGCATGTAGGCATTTAGTGGTAACCGGTTTTCTCTGCAAAGCACCCTCTTTTGGGACTCAACCGTTTTTTACTGTATTTATCGATTATGTAAAACGCTCAAATACATTTGGTACGCGACACATTATAATTGGTAGCAATGAACGGTAAAATTTATGAGCTGACGAATGTGAGTGCGACTTTGCTTGATTACGTCAGTCTATTATATAGAGTAATATTTTCAATATTTGATGCGTAGGTGAAGCTGCAGCGTAGTTATTTGAGTATCTCATACACTGTGCATGAATATGAGACATCTATGCTCTAAGGTTGTAATTTAGCTACAATTAAGTTTGTATATATGTATGATATACTACGAAATAGATGGACTCGAGAAACACTGATCCTAAAAGATGGTTCGCACAGCTTTAAACTGTGACATCTATGAGAAATGCAGTAGCGGAGATTACCAAAAGCAACTTTCGAGATCTTTTTTAAATTGATCTCGACAGGTTTTCACCAATTGTTCGGTACCTGCGAGTTTGAAATACCCAACAAACCATTCAAATTCTTTATGTGTTCTCTCTATGCGGGCTTGCATTTTAGGAACTGATAATAATTTTATTGCATCCTGTCCCTGTACACTGATCCTCTCATACTCTCTGATGCTTGCTCCCATTTTATCTAGTTTTGACGATTTTGGCCTTTTTTGCTTGTGTTCCCATAGCATTGAAAGATATGTCTTATACGATTTTTCAGAATGATTTTCACATCCGCTTTGATTACCATTTTGACTATTATTGTCGCTTTCCTCGCCTGAATCTCCCTCCAAGAATTGGTCATTGGAAGTATTTGGGTTAGTGGTAAAATCTTTGTCAGAATCAAATCCTTCCTCATCAGTGCCGCAAAAATCTCCTAGCAGCAAATCCCCCCTCTGTTTTTCATTCTGTGGGGTATGGTCTTCTCCCTGTGATGATCCATTGTACCAGCTCCCAGAAATCTGGGAGCTGATTGCTTGTTCTCTTAATGTTTTAAAGTAGCCTCCAATAGAAGTAATATTCCCCGTTGTCGATGTGGAGTTATTCGCCACTAATGAAGCGGCCAGATGTTGGTCTACTAAAACACGGCGCCTTAAAGGTATATGATCATGCTTTCTCCAAACCATTCTAGTGTCAAGATGACGAGTCACAGCAACTCTAGCAGACATTTGTGCAAAGCTCAAATTGCTTCGCAGTTTGGTATCAACCCGACCAGCTAAAGAGAATAGGCGCTCGACAGAAACTGAGCTAATGGCAATCGATAGCACCCTACGAGCAACAATGGAAAGACCTGAGTTGCAATGAGTTTTCCAAAATTGAAAAGACTGAGTAGTATTACTATCTCCAATTAAGGACCTCTTTGCAGGAGTGGACAAAATGGCAATATGTTCTATGAATTCAGCGTACGCTTTAGTAACTGCTTGACATGAATTAGCAGGGTTATTCGCACTATATATATTATTAGCGCTCTCCATTGTAGATGTAATGCATTGAGGAGGAGTGGTAACAGTATCCTCAGGTAAAGAAGAGGATTCCTCCGTTGAAGAGATAGAATCTCCATGTGAAGAAGCAGGTACTTTACTCATAAACACATAATCTTTAGGTAAAGTAAAATGTCCTGCTGCCAATGAAGAAGGTCCATCAGTCTCGGACACAGAATCTTCAGGTAAAGAATAAGATTCTTCAGGTACAGGTGCACGATCTGAAATATCACTTTCCACCAATTTCAAAAAATCTTCAAAATATGTCATCAATGCACCTCGCGCCATCTGGGTACTTGCGATTGTCTTCGTCCAGTGAACATTAAGAGATAACGCAAGTATCCAGTCAGGTGTACTATATTCCTCGATATAATAAAATAAAACTTTGAAAATGCCATGACAAACTAAATCTGGAATTTCAGACATACTCCATATATATGAAATCCTCAAAACAGCCAAAAGAATATCGTCTAAAGTTCTAGACATTGACTGAAGAAGGACTATATGTGCGGTCACAGGAAGAACTACTGTCAGCAACAATTGAATATCAATAAATGTCTGTTCAGTTATCAACTCATATAAGCGTTCAGTTCCTTTAAGTCTTTTACCGGCTGCGTATAATAATATTCTCTTGTTCCTCAATATGGAATAACACATATTAGCAACTGAAGTCCATCGAGTTCGAACATGCGCCGAAATCTCTATATAAGGAATGCCTAATTCAGATGCAGATTGATTAATTACCTTTCGGACTTCAGTCAAGTCCACAGCCGTGCTTATTTCAGTGCAAATCTTAACAGTTATATCAAAATCATAAACAAATTCTTGAATTCCTCTAAGTACCAAGTTTAAGATATGTAGGAAACATCCCGATGTACGAAGATGAGGCTGATCTATATACGCTCCTAGTATATCTCTCAAACGCCCCATATTAGCTGCATTGTCAGTAACAAGTGCGTGGGGCTTCAACCCACCAAGATTTGTATCCAGCACCTCTTGGGTAATCGCACACAAATTATCGGCAGTAGATGGTACATTCATGTATATCATCTGTATTGTTAATTCAAGCCCTGGAAAAGACGCAGTAAACCCATAGTAGCTGTTACCATGTGAATCACTCCAGCCATCAATAGCGAGTGTAAAAGATAGCTCCTCACTAAGTGCAGCTACGATGCCGCGCACTTCAGGTTTAACAACTTCTTCGTGATAAACAAGAACATAATCAGCAAATTTCCTCTCTGAAGGGAACTCCTCTGCAAACCCTCCCTCGATTAAAACGGCTTTAAAATGATCAGAGACTGCAGAATATGGACTGAAGTTCCTGGACGTCGACACCGCAGCATATATGATAGGAATAGGCAACATATTTTGATTGTCAGGTACAAGAGCTTTGCTAGTTTTACCTCTGATGCAACTTCGTGCTGCGAATGGATCTTCTGATTCATTTCTAGACAATTTATTCGCGCGGCGTGCAGATGCTTCGTCTAGAGGGTCCAATGTAGTCTTCGTGACTATCTCTCTCCACTTCGGTTTGTCCATTTCAGCAATCTTTTTACATGGTCTACCGTGTCTCATCATTGTATCGGTCCTACCAGGTACAGTCTGATGGCAGTAGATACACATTGCATCCGGCAATGAAGCACTTAATACCGTAGAGCGATAGAAACACTTCCAGATTCGATGGCTGATAGCATGATTATCGGGCCATGCTAGCCATAATTCGCCTTCTTTTATTGGTAGAACCTTGCCGACAGCGCTGACGGTTTGATACCATAAATCATAGGACTTTATGGGACATTTTTTGCGTCTTTTTGACGATTGTACAGGTGTGGATGTCGGGGTAGAGTTCGCGCTGAAGACACTCAGTAAACTATTTCGACTCATTTCAAAAGTCACTTACAGAGCTCTGAAATTCAAAAGGGTAATCAAAACAAAATATTCGCTAAACTATGAATAGCTTGGCGCGTGTTGTATAAAAGAAATACTGCGTGAAAGTCGCGTTTATGTTGATGTCTAAGATGAAGTTTACTTGATTATAAAGAGTTTTATTAATATCTATATTTGACCAATGGTGTGCTTTTGACAGTTACAATACAGTACTTGACAAGTTCACAAAATTTTTGCGACCGCCAATTAGACGAGTATAAAAAAAATCATATAACCCTCAAAACAAAACGGTTGAGTCCCAAAAGAGGGTGCTTTGCAGAGAAAACCGGTTATCACTAAATGCCTACATGCCCTGGGCCTTTTTACAAAAAGCCACGTTACAGAGCCAAAACACAGGGTAATTGTAGAATAAAGTTTTGCAACAATCTATCGTTACTAACTATTCGCTGAAAAGCTTTACCATAAACCTTATTCATGGTAAAAAAAAACTTTATTCTACAATTACCCTGTGTTTTGGCTCTGTTACATGGCTTTTTGTAAAAAGGCCACTTGCACTAATGTAAGCTACTAAGATAGTGATCTTTATGGGTACAAAAATTGGTCGTAATTTAGGAATGTTTGATTAAATAACGCAGTAGTCATTAAAATAGTAACTATTTGTGATTAAACAGTGACTTGTGAGATCTCGAAGATGTGCGATTAAACAACACACTTGAAGATCTCAAGTATCAAACGATAAGGCACGATAACATGCTACAGCGATTTAGAACTGTACGCCATTTCAGTCATTACAGTGGCCTATGAATTCACTATTACTTTAATTAATCTTCTATAATCATAGAACATACAGTTCATAGGACGAGAAGTTAATAAAGTTGTTCAGTTCATGGATTAGTTTCTTAATTTAATTCTGCAACATATGCAACCGTTTCCAACTAGCCCTTTTTATATTTTCATCATTGTCGATCTACGCCATAAATACAGCGAATAAAAGTGCGCTATGCAATAATATATAAATCGGATTTTTCTTTCATATTTTGTGATAGTCAAATTTTGCTTTGAGAGGGTATATTATTAAATCAGTATGGAACAATCAGTGCACAGATCACAAAGAAGTCATACAAAACCAGATCGGTACTGTGACAATGATCCTCTAACCTGCAATACAGCTCGATTAAACAAAATTAAGAAACAAAAAAAAATATACAACGCTACTAATTATCAAAGAAGAAAAAAGAAGAAGATGAGCCAAAAAAAAGTTAACACCACATCTATCAATTATACTGCAGTTTCTGAATCTATTCCTTCTGATCCAGATAGTATATATCCTAAAGCTGTTCATATATCTGATCTTAATGTAATACATTACTCTAGTGTTGTACCTCAGTCCATAAATTCTAAAAGCTCTCACGAGTCTACTGCTGTTCTTGCCTCTAGTCCATCTGATCCAGTTAATCTATATCCTGAATGCGTTCCTTCCAGAGGTTCTACTATTTCCCCCGAACCTACTCCAGTTCCTGGATCTATTCCTTCTGATGTGACTGTTATAACTTACTCTAAGCAAACACCTATATGAAATAACAATCGATGTGAGCATGAAAATTGACATATATTAGATGCATGCAACATTTCTTGTAGTTGTCCTCAAGAATTCATTGATTTTATATGTATTTCCTCCTTTAACATTTTAATAATCTCACGTCTTTCATTTATTAAATATTTATTCTCTTCTATTACTTCCAAGAACATCTTTATATTATCTGAGTCAGTCTCTATTTTTGTTTCGTCTAATAACTCATTATTTGACCTTTCTAAGTGATTTATTGAATTATTAAGTGTATCAATTTCAATATTTAACACTTCTATTGACATTTCAGAAACATTGTCAAAGTTCATAATAGTATAGAGAATATAATAAGAAGTTAAGTTGTAAAAAATAAAAACAATGGTATATAAGTGTGGTAGTTTTGACTAAAGCCTCTGATTGGCTGTATGATTAATTTTTTTTTTATAAGGCAAAATTTGTAGCTAAAATTTGTAGATATCGATAGATCATTAAATATAATGGAAAATCCTTTATTTACATGCACCGCATGTGCGGTTGGATTTGGGTTACCAGATCAACAAAGAAGTCACATGAAGAGTGATTGGCATAGGTATAATTTGAAGAGAAAAGTTGTTGGGTTACCATCTGTAAGTGCTGAAGATTTTACATCGAAAGTTGAAGAGATGCAAAGTAGTAAAGTCACTAAACAGGTTGGGGGATCGAGGTACTGTAATGTTTGTAATAAAAAGTTTACATCTGATGGACAGTACGAGAATCATGTACGTAGTGCTAAACATAAGAAACAGGCAGCCCAAAATGATAGTGGAGCTACTGCGAATAGTCAAAGTACTGAGACTCACAGCACCGCAAAGGAAACTCAAGACTTAGAAACCTTAGAAGACTCTGATGAACCTCTAGATAGTAAAGACGAAATTGATCTTGTACTACAAGAGAAGCTTAAAACTGCAACTTTATTAAAGCCAAATGATTGCCTATTCTGTTCACAGACAAATGAGGATATACTTACAAATGTTGATCATATGAGAAAATCTCATGGTCTCTATATACCTGATCCTGATCATCTTATTGATTTAGAAGGTCTTTTAACATATTTAGGTGAAAAAATAGGTATTGGAAGAGTATGTCTTGTTTGCTCTTTCCAAGGTAGAACATTAGAAAGTATTAGAAGCCATATGACAGATAAACACCATTGTCGTATGCCATTTGAAGAAGATGATGAAATTGATGAAATATCTGAATTTTATGATGATGAAGAAGACGATTGGGAAGATGAAGAAGATGATGGAAATACCAGTGTTGCTGTTGAAAGTACAGTTACTACAGTTAATCCTATTGCTTATTACGATGAATCAAATCTTGAATTACATTTACCTTCAGGTGCACGTCTTGGTCATAGATCATTGGCTAAATATTACAGGCAATACATTAAAACAAGACAGATTCCAGATGGTCAACTTACTGTTGCAGCTGCCGATACAAGAAGGTTATTATCACGTTCTAATCGTGTTTATGATAAGGTACGTGATAAGACACAAAAGGTTGAACATTTGCACAATATGAAGAATAACCGTGTTGTTCATAGAAGATTGAACTTCCAGGAGCATTTTAGGGATCATTTATTACAATAGATTATAATTATGTTAGTGTTGTTTTAGGTATAATTTGAGTCATTTTGAGTAGTTTTTGTAGAATTTATGTAGTCATGGGTGGTTGATGGAATCACAGTAGTTAAGAATTTGCACCAGTTCACCATTTCACCATTCACAAGCAACTTTAATAGTAATTGATTTTACCTTGAAAACCTTATTTTTGACTAAAATTTACCTTATTTATTGCGATTTTATGTAAATTTTATGCATATGTACTCTAGATTGTTGTGAATAAATAGACATTTAAGTAATATACTTAATCCTGATTTTGCGCTGAAATTCAATTATCTGCTCGTCTCTAACTCTTCCTGTAGGTTACTAGTTCCGTTTATATACAATGCCTTCTGTTGAAATTAAAATACCCTTTACCTCTAAATCACATACTCAAATTGTTAAAGATTCAGTATCAGTTGATACATCTTTTGATGAATCAAAGGCTACTCTTTCTATATCTATTGACCCTACAAACCCCTTTAATCTTCTAATTAATATTGAATCTATCTCAAATAAACATCTAAGAACAGCATCAAACGCTATTCTATCGTCAATACAAGTCTGTGTAGACACACTTTATGAATTCTCATAGTTTATATATATGAATGACATTTAACAGAAGTAACTTTATAATCATAAAATCCTTTCTTGTCATTGTATGTCAATATAAGTGCAGATAATCTACCACCTTTAACACAACCTGAATCAATACCATATGAATAATCTCTAATATCTAATCCTTCTGCTGCATAATGTCCATACACAACAGATGTACGATTTTTCAATGGTAATTTATTCTGCTTGTCAGCCCAAACATTAGCCCAATGTATACCGTCTTGAATATCTGACCATGTTGTATTATGTGGTGGTAACAATGTTCTGACATTCAAAACTGTATCTATATCTTGATCTTCTAAACTATCCACATTCCACATTAATCCTGCATGTACAAGAACTGTTTTAGATGATTTCTTGCCTATTTTTATGTCTTCTAAATCCATCATTAATGGACATGTAGATATATACATCATTTGATCCGCACTTACTGCTCTTGCAAGACAATCTTCATCTGCACAAATAGGCTCTTTCTTATTGATATCTATATTTTTACCATTTGCACTGTCAGCATTTACACCTCTTCCTCTCTTACCTAATCCATGGTTATTAAACATCCTCATATACAATCTAACCATTTCATGTTCATGATTACCACGAATACACGAGAAATTACGTTGCATCGCTAAATCAACAACTGCTAATGATTCAGGCCCTTTAGATACAAAATCTCCTAAAAGAACAACTTTATCATTAGTATAATCAACATTCACTTTACGTAACAACTTCTCTAATTCAACTCTTGATCCATGTACATCTCCTATCAGTATAAGTCTACCGCTTGTGCGATCAAAAGAATCATCCAATTTAGCTACTTGAACTAACTCTGGTACTGTTATATGTGAACCTTCACTTAATGCTGAAATTACTACAAACCCTGTCGCAAGTGCTAACAATACTGCCCCAATAATGTACCATGCTTTATGTTTTGATCTTATAACATCTGGTTCAACCGGTTCATACTCATACTGGTTTATTTGTGTAGCACCATATGCACGATTATTCATACTGTGTAGTTATCAATGAGGTGGTAAAAAGTAAAGGTTTTGATCTACATCGATATACGAGTGTGTTGGCGATTTTCTTGGTAACCCTTAACCCTCATACAAAATTTACTCCTTAAACTTTCACACATGTATTGATGAATACCTTTTATTGGCTGCTCTATAAAAAAAACTAATTACGTAATGTATTCAAGCTATATTCGTCCTATTTAGGAAATAGTTCGTGCAGTTTTTAAAACTATTGTGACATTTAAAGTGCTAAACAGTATGTTTATTTAACCAAATATAAAATTACACACCTTTTAAAGGTTATGCCGAAGTGGTGTTAAACTTATAGGTGAAATTGATTTGTTCAGCTGTAACATTTGTATTGTTTTGAACACCATTCCAACAATAATCAGTGAAACATTTTTGACATTCACTAGGAACACTTGTATTAGTTCTATTCAATTGATGATGAATAATTGCACAACTTACACATGTTTGCCATTGTGTTCCAGTTGAGTTTCCTTGTGTTGCAACATTATATCCGTTTTGGACATATCCTGCAATTTCTTCATCTGTATAACTCATCTTTATTAATGAAGCATTAGCCATGAATGTGTTAGGGAAATTTGGAAGCCAAACAATTAATGGTGAAAGTGTTTGGTTGCATCCAATAAACAATGGTTGATGTGTCAAATTGTTGTTGATAACTGTGTTACTTGTAGGAACATCAGGGAATAAAGTGTTGTTGTTTAATCCTAATGAGCTTCTGAAATGTGTTGAATCCAATGATGTACCATTAGGCCAGTTGTAAACAGTATCAGCTGAATTATCAGATGCAAAGATAACATCAAGTTGTCTCTCTGGTCTAATCAATGGTTGTAAAGGAATGTTCTCCTTAGCTTCACCACCATCTACAAGGTAGAAAGATTCCATAGAAGTCAAATTAGTTGCCTTTGATGCTTCACTCCAGTTTCTAAAGGGGTTAGGTGTAACCTCACCAAAGAGCAAATAGTTAGGTGATAAGATAACCTCAACATAATCATCAAGTAATCCTTTAAGAATATAGTATGTAATAAGAGACATATCTAATTCAAGACCTTCAATAACATCAAGGGTTGTAATGTAGTTGAAAACTGATGATGAAAGACCCATAAAGAAACCTGTCTTATCGACATTCTTAACACAAGAAACATTGTTAATAGGAAGACCATTTGAAAGATTAGTAGCTAAGTAATGAGTATCAATCATTCCATAAACATCAAAATCCCAACTTCCAAATCCATAAGGAGTCATCTCAACAACAGGATCGGTAATATTGATATTTCTATTGTAATCAGTATCACCAATGCTTACAATAATAGGATAAGGAAGATCACCATTCTTAAAGGCTGTAGTATTGGTAATACCTGACCAAGTAGCATTGTTGTATTGAGGAGCAAGAAGTTGTGCTGAGAGAAGACGAGACCAAATATCAGTAAGTGATACACCGACACCACTCTCTGATTTAGCATAAACGTCAGCTAAGATATGCATGAAAAAGGTTGCAAGTTCAGTAGCATTATCGTAAGGCAAAAACATAGGTTCATTAAGTTTCCAAGAATCATTAGAACGAACAAGATCTTCAATAGTTGAAAAGTTGTTACCATAAACTGATCCTACAAGCCATGAACCACCAGAAAGACCAGAAATATAAGAAGCACTTTGAAGAAGACCTCCAAGTTGACCAGCAGCAGTTGTGCCATTAATACGATTATCAAAAGCGCTGAGAACACCACCACCATTTAACATAGCACGATAACCACCACCAGAAAAGGCCATACCAATAATTGGTACATCATCTTCAAGAAATTCAGTAAAATTAAGAGATAAATCAGATCTGTTCAAGAAATCTATCAATGATTTTTTTACAACGGGAAGACGATCTTGAATGTAATCAGCTTCATTCTTTGTAATATTGTCAGTTGCAGTAACAAGAGCAGTAAAATTATTTGTAGTAGAATTTACAGGACAGTCAACAAGTACAGCAGCATTATCGCTCTTCTTAATCATCTCCTTTAAAACCAATTGAGTATCGGGATCATCAAATCCTTTTGCTAACTGATCTGCAAGTTTTAAGATATCATTAACATTAATTTGACCATCACGTTTAACATGATCTGGACCAGATGCAGCATTAATGAATTCAAGTGCTGTGACAAGATCCTGACGATGACGAAGCTTAGTTGAATCAGGTACAGCTACAGCATTTGTAAAAGCTGAAAGAGCTAAAGCAGCCCATGTAAGAATGCTTGCTTTTACCATTGCAATTTTTTTGTTTTATAAAGGTATGCCAGTTAAAAAAATGCACTCTCTATTGATAGAGAGAAAATGGTGCAAATGTCCTATTTATATGTTAAAAGCCGATAAGGCCTATGGCGGTGAGTTTGTTATTCGCATGTATCCCATTCCGGTGCTTACGAATATACACTTCGAAATCTATAGAAGGTGATCCCATGATAAACAGTTGATATTCGTATAGACTTTACGCTGATTCAGCCTATTTACGTCAGACGGTCAACGGCAAACTATACCCTCACAGTAATTGACCAACGGCTCGGATAGAATACAGTAGAGGGCTCCACCTATAAAAGACGATTTAGATTCCATATATAGATCTTATGGAATCCTGATGGTACTATGATCTTATCTTATGATATGAAAAATGTTATATTTTAGTAATACCAATTGTGAATGCATGACTAAATTAGTGTTGCAGTGTAAGTGCTAATAAGAATTTGAGGGTTTAAAATATACAACTTCAACTCGATTTTTACAAAAATTGTACTGTTAAAATCGTATGTTTTTGTATTTAAATTACTTATAATTATGTTATTATGTAAAGAAATTAATTTGAATGAAAATATATGGTTAAAAACTGAAATAATGAGTGTATAAAAATTTTCAATTTTCGATTGAAAACCCCCGCTTTAGGGAGATAGACGGTAACCGTTCGAGTTTAGAGCCATTAATGAAGTTGAATTGGGACTAATAAGCCCTGTAAATTAACAATTAAAGACTAGCGAAATGAATCATACTGTCGAACAGTTAGATCTGTATGAATAAACATAAGAAAAACAAAGGACGGTGCAGATGACCATCAAAACTGTTTGTAGTTATATTCCTCCAGAGACTTACCATACAGGAAAGAAAACTACATCATAGTTTCGTAAGTTGTTCGATGAGGTATTTTGGTTAAACAGTTAACCCAACAATTTTTTTTTGTATTCCATGTAGAGATAATGACAAGAATAGTATTTCCTTTATGACCCATGTGACGTTTTGGTCCCATCGCAGTCAAAATCTAAATAAAACTTTTTCTTTAATTCTAGATTAAAGGGTCCAAATTTAATGATCTCTTATTTCTTTATTATACGATCAGATGTCCATAAGAATGATTCATGAATGGTCAGCTAGTAATGTGCCAATCGCAGCGATTCCAAGACTATGAACGAATCCGAAGAATGGTAGAATAAAATTTGTATCTCCAACTGCGGGGCTCAATTCAAAACATCTGATTATACTCATAAATTCAATAATTCCAAAGAGATCGAGGTCTCCTGCTACTCTTTGAATACCATATGATGGTAAAAGCAATATGGCAACTGTACGTGCGTATGGTACAAAAGGAACTTGACCTTTAAAGTTATCGATAAATTGTTCAAGAATGCTAGGAAGAAATGTTCTTTGAGGAACAATATAAACTAATGCGAGAATAATCGATGCAATTAAGGCTTTAGCTGTAGCTTCACTATTAAACTTTCTATTAGCCAATGGATATTTATCGTATGGACCACGATGTTTAATAGTAGGTGAAATCAATTCTTTTACGTACCAAAAGATCGGAAGCGTAATAACTGATGCAAAGTATTGACATACCACATTCGTTAGGGGTGTTCCAAGGTAAGCTACTTGGTAAAGAGCTGCTGGAGTAGATGCTAACATAAACATAAAGCATAGATCTATTACATCGCCATGTGAACCCCATAATCCACAAACAGCTTCCACAAGTCTACATAGAAAGAATTTAACTACATTTGGATCTTCAAATCTAGCAGGGATTTCAAACCTTTTGTCAAATAGGGCAGTACCAACATACGAGATACCCATAGCAGCCATAACGGCTAAGTAAGGTTCAGCAGTTTGAGGAAGAGAGAATCGCATTATGTATTGATGAAGGTAAAACTGAAATGATATATGGAAGTGGTTGAATCAATTCTAGCTGAAGGAAAGTGGTGTGTTTTATCATACATTACCCGGAAAATTTACTACTACGTAAACTCTTTATGGGATAGATGAACTTTTTACATACCAGCTATCTCTAAATTTCTCACCCAAACACTATTATTTTTTTAATATCCTATACTTAATAATGACTATCTGTTCAAGGTATATTACGTAATGTACAGTAGGACGTGGCTACAAAGGAAACATCCTACAAGGATATACTATGGTGGTGCTAACCAGACTGATTATCCCATAGATAACTCGATATACCGGAATTATACAGACAGATATTAGGAGATAAGGAGAATAGCACTCTAGGAATCCGTAAGATGGTAGTGGACAATATCTACTAGTAGATAGTCTAAGAATATAGATTATCCTATAGCTTATAGTAGTAAATGCTCTACAATGTTCAAAATTAATCAGATATGCCAAGATTAGATAGTTAGATGTAAATCCAGAACAAGTTCGTTCGGTGGCCATATTGGCTATTTTCTCACAAAAATTTAAGCATAACAGTTATATATGGGATAAATTAAGAAGTACATCTATGATCGGCAGAATTATAGTCCTTACATACTTAGCGTTTCTTATCAGCGCATGCAAAGAATCTCTTACAATATGTACACCGTATATATATTAAAGTAATCATACTTACAGACATTTATCTATAAAGTAATCATTGACTCGCCCACTTGTTCGATACCCAGTAGATTGGAATTCTGGTTCTGTAGTGGAATATGTTGCTTTCGCCTAATCCGAGTTTTCCTTAATAACACCGATCCGCTGAAGCCTTATAGAACATATAACGTATAGTCAGAGCAAGCGAAGAAAAGCAGCGCTTAATGAATAATCTAATCTATTCATCTTTCCTTTGTATGCGGTATACACGAATGGTAAAGAGCTCGATAAGCTTAAGTACGAATCGCAATGCAGTTAGATATGCCGTAACTATCAAACTGACTATTTTCCTTATTTTTTCATTATATATGAACGTGGAAAATTGTTAAACTGTAAGATAATGAATCTAAGCAAATTTTTGAGCAGCATTTTATAGTTTTAGGTGTATTAAAAGGAATTATTAAATCCTTAATATTATATTTCAGAATTTCTTGCTCTTGGTGTAGATTATTCGTCGAAGTTTAGTGATGGAATTACTCAAGAAAGCTTAACAGTATATCCCATATATGGGATATACCGCTCGGCATTAAAAAGATTTGTAACTGTTTTTAAACTTACTCTTAATACGCTAAAAATGATTGGGTTCCTATTCCTAATGTCAGTTAAATTAAGATCACGCTGAGACATATGGGATACTTTGCCTTGTAGAATTATTCTTACCTAGTCATCTTGCTCTTCTTGAATTCGCCAAATTGCAAAAGACGTTTATGCCATTTAATATTAAAGTACTAAGTATAGGGTACATTTAAATTAAATAAAATAGCATTCACCAAATCGAGTTAATGAGCCTTAAGGTTGCATGGCTAGACTGCGCTGCCTGTCAAAAGTGTCAAATGGAGAACACTAATTCTTTGCACCGACGATCCTTTATGAAATGATGTTTTGTCATAGCACTCAGGGAGTGTTATATATAATGATTTTTTGTAGATATGCAGAACTATTAAATCGAAAGCGAACGTATATAAGTTAATCCTTCTTATATCTATGGGATACATTGTGCTCAACACACATGATATATACATCTTTATCTGTTTTCAGCACATCTCGATTTATTTTAAGGCGTTAAAGTTTTACTAATTTTGGTTGGCTGGCAGAAGAATTTACTTCTGTTATTCATTCACAAGACTTGGGTTTTCATTTAACTTTGCAAGTTCAGTTCTTGATCCTTTTTTCAAAATCTTAAATTGTCGTTGATGAAAGCATGCTTCCATCTCATCCCATAGGAGCATCAAGATCCTGTATATTTAAGCTTCTCAAATGTGCTTAGACATAACTTAAATCTAGTTGCTCTTTTTCTTGTACAATGACTATAAATATATTGCGAAATTCCAGTACCCTCAGATGTCATATAAGCTAGCTTACTATTGTTCTTTCAGAAAGCCATGAAACTATTGAACTTTCTGCGTACAGCATCTCTATTTAATCTTGCTCTTGGGGTCACTTTTGTGTCTGCCAAAGACGAGCAAAATGCTTGCTTGCGCACAGATGCCGTTAAAATCACTACTGTTACAACAGTATCTACTGAATATACAACACAAAGAATTACTGAACTATGCACACCTCCTCCAATCTATTCTACAGTAGTAGAGAAGACGTATGCACCTTGTCATACAGCTGGATATTATACTGTCTATGATGACACATGCCAGTTTAAAACCTCTTGGATTGACACTAAAGCTACATATGCATGTGGATGTACTAGTTCTATTTATACTCTAGAATGCCTAACAGCTACTTCTTTTGTCAAAACTGTTACTAAGAATGATATTGTGGAAACAAACTCCTATATCTGGACTCCTTCCATAATTCCAAGTCAATATGAGTGCGTTTATTATTCCACACGATATCTGTACCACGATACAGATACCAAGATTGTAATTGCTCCTATAATTACAAGATTTGAATATCAATACACTATTGTTACATCGTATACCGTAACTAAAAGTATTGTACTTTACTATCCTGGAACCACTATTACATCTTATATTATAGTTACTGTGACTGACTCTCCTCTCACGTCACACATAGAGCCTAAGACTTCATTCACATTTCCTCCTATTGTACAGTCTAGTTCCGATATTTCTCCCCAGAGTACATCATCACCAGACTGGCCTATAATTACTAGCGATTCTTTGCATACTACTCTTAGCACAACAGTTGAGTCAGCGTCTCCGAGCAGTAGCGTAGTGCCAACCGCGGTCACCTCTTCTGTTGATCCGACTAGTGATACAACAGCTGGTACAACAACTTTGACAACACTCTCTTCAGTACCAATGTCTAGCTCCGTTATACCTACTGATACCTCATTATTTAGTAGTAGCTCTGGAACTAGCATAGACACTTTTACAGGATTTTCTAATACGAGTATACAGCCTACTACAAGTAGCTTTTCTGAATCTTCTATATCGACAAACATTGACTCTTCAGTGACACTTTCATCTACGTCTGATTCAAGCTCAGTTACATCTGTGTCCAATTCTGATTCTTCTAGCTTAACCTCCTCGCAAAGTATTTCCGGTTCTTCAAGTTCTGATATTTCAGTCAGTTCTTTGTCATCAGACTCATCATCGTCGGTTTCTTCTGTACCAGGAGGGTCAATATCTTCATTGTCATCCACCACAGATTCATCTTCTGTATCAGCTACTAGTGGGTCAATAACATCAATGTCAGCTTCCGAATCGTCATCGTCATCAGAATCTTCTTCATCATCTGAGTCGTCATCGTCATCAGAATCTTCTTCATCATCTGAGTCGTCATCGTCATCAGAATCTTCTTCATCGTCTGAGTCTTCATCGTCATCAGAATCTTCTTCATCGTCTGAGTCTTCATCGTCATCGTCATCAGAATCTTCTTCATCGTCTTCATCGTCATCATCATCATCGTCTTCTACATCTTCAACTTATGTTATGCCTTCTAGTACAGCTCCAGAAAGCTGTGGAACTGAAACCGTTGTATGTGTACCTGATGGGTTGGATGCAACTGAATATTGGACTCCAGTTTATTACGACTTTAATAGCTACGATATGCGGGAAGGATATCGGGCAAATACTATACCAGGCGGACAGACATCTTCTGGAACTCAAGAATTTGATGTAGCTACTAATCTACCGGACGGATCCCCTATTAATCTGTTCGGCATAACCGTAGTTGCTAACTATAACGTGACTATCGAGTTTCTAGGATACTTTAGAGCTGACCAAACAGGAAGTTATGTAATTAACACATATGCAGATGACGGAGTTGGTATATTTATGGGAACTTTAGGTGCTTTCCCTTGTAATGCTCCGGAGACAATTCCGGGAGGAGATCCTGTTACTCAGTCATTAGTGTACACGTCACCATCTGCATCAGGTGAAATTTATTTAACAGCAGGTAATTTTTATCCGTTAAGAATTGTGTATTACAACAAACATTCAGTTAATGCACTTGAAATAACTTGGATTTTCCCTGATGGAGCATCACATGTTGACATGACAGGATACTTTTATACAAAAGCATGTCAAATTGATGAAGCTGTTTAAGAAGAATAAGATAAGTTAAACATGGAGAAGTATTTGGGGCTATTTTTGCTGGCAAAAATGGTTTATTAAGTGACGAGTATTTATTTTAGTTCTGTGATCGCAATAAAAGGCATTAGTAGAAGTAAACATTATTAATTATATTAAGGGAATATCCTGCTAACGGTTAGAATATACTATACTATGATAGTGTTAACCAGAATGAAGACGCAGCTCAGATATACTGGATTATATAGATAGATATTAGGAGATAATAAAGAGAATAGCACTCTAGGGATCCCTAAGATGGTAGTCGAAGATGTCTACTAGTAGATAGTCTAAGAATATCGATTAACCGTTAGGTTATAACCATTAGAAGTAAAATGCATTGCGTTGTAACACATTGACTTGTCACTGGGTATGAACTCTCATGAACAGCAACAACATCCACCTATAGCTTCGGAATGGGTAATTCATGTGCACCAAAAAGTACAATACTATCCTATAATCTTATCTATCCCACATTGTTTTCTTACTGTCATCCGATTGATCTTGAATTATCACCATTTTCTTTAGCCGCTACCTATCAATAACCATCTAACCGCTCAATTAGCGCCCAGTTTAGACGTGTAAGTTTTTAAAATTTTACACCCTAACCTGTATAATAAATTTTTTTCTTAGCTGTATAAGAAAAGCTTCTATCGCTGACACAGCTTCTTCCTTTTTCATTCTTCTAAATCCTCGAAGGAACATAAATAAAGCTGGGGTTTTTGATCTTTTTCGATCTTTGTCTGTAATTTTTTATTAAAGAGAAAAAAACAGCAGAAAAAAACACTTTGCTCTACTTGGTCACCTACGAAGAAAGGTAAGTGCTCTTATGCGGGTTGGTAGTTTCCCTATACCAAAATAAAGAAAAAATCTTTGCGATTTCCTCGTGATCTGCGAATTTTTTTTCACTCATTTTTGCTATTCATAGCCCTTTGAATAATTTTATATACTAACTCTACGCTGTTTTAGAAAGAACGAAAGAAAAACAACGAACTTTTAACTAAGTACGGATTATCATTTTTCCCTCTTAAAAGATGCCATCTACGAATCTTCGGGTTGCTCCGATCGCTGAATCAGCTATTGAAGTAGATTCTACAAGTGAATCAAGTTTACTTGTATGTGAGCATCCTATTGCTACACCTATTAATGTTGATGATTCATTAGTATCTCTTGAATTGGAAGACGGATCAAACTTAAGAGGATATTCATTTGGTGCATCTAAATCAGTTGCAGGTGAACTTGTATTCCAAACTGGTATGGTTGGATATCCTGAATCAATTACTGATCCTTCTTATGAAGGTCAGATTCTTGTTATTACTTTTTCTCTTGTTGGAAATTATGGTGTACCTTCTCGTAAAGCTGTTGAAGATTTGTTTCCTGATCTACCTCGTTATTTTGAATCAAATCGTATTCATATTGCTGGTTTAGTTGTTGCTTCATATACTGAACATTATTCTCATTATTTAGCTGATTCTTCACTTGGTAAATGGCTTAAAGAAGAAGGTATTCCTGCTATTTATGGTGTAGATACTCGTGCTTTGACTAAACATATTAGAAGTAAAGGTTCTATGCTTGGTAAACTTCGTCAATTGGATACAAAATCTTCCTCTGATAATCTTGTGTTTGAATCAATTGATTGGGTTAATCCAAATGCTGAGAATTTAGTTGCAAAAGTATCTGTTTCTGCTCCTAAGATCTATTCTCCTTCTACTGGAATTAAACACCCTAAAGAATCAAGAAATCTTAGAGTACTTGCAGTAGATATTGGTATGAAATATAACCAAATTCGTTGCTTTGTTAGACGTGGTATTGAACTAAAAGTTGTACCTTGGGATTATGATTTTACTAAAGAATCTGAACCATTTGATGGTCTTTTTATTTCTAATGGTCCTGGTGATCCTGAGTTACTTGATCTTGTTGTTAGTCGTGTTTCTAATTTAGTTGAGCGTCGCTCGGTTCCTATCTTTGGTATTTGTTTAGGACATCAAATCCTTGCTCGTGCAATTGGTGCAACTACTTACAAACTTAAGTATGGTAATCGTGGACATAATATCCCCTGTACTAATCTTATTTCTGGTAGATGTTATATTTCATCTCAGAATCACGGTTTTGCTGTTGATACTGGTTCATTACCATCTTCTTGGTCTGAATTATTTGTTAATGCTAATGACGGTTCTAATGAAGGTATTTATTCTTTAACAGATCCTTACTTTTCCGTTCAATTTCATCCTGAATCAACACCTGGTCCTCGTGATACTGAATTTCTCTTTGATACTTTTATACAAACAATACAAAAAACAATTTATGAAGGATTTTCTGGTCCTGTTGAGTTTCCTGGTGGTTTGAAAGATGAAAATACTGCTAAACACCCCCCTGTTTCTGTTAAAAAGGTACTTATTTTAGGATCTGGTGGCTTGAGTATTGGTCAAGCTGGTGAATTTGATTATTCTGGTTCTCAAGCTATTAAGGCTTTAAAGCAAGAAGGAATTTATACAATTTTGGTCAATCCTAATATTGCAACCATTCAAACTTCTAAGGGTTTAGCTGATAAAGTTTACTTTCTTCCTGTTACACCTGATTTTGTTCGTAAGATCATTAAATTTGAAAGACCTGATGGTATTTATGTTACATTTGGTGGTCAAACTGCTCTTAATGTTGGTATTCAATTAAAGGATGAGTTTGAATCTTTAGGTGTACGTGTATTAGGTACTCCTATTGATACTATTATTACAACTGAAGATCGTGAACTTTTTGCTAATGCAATGGATTCAATTGGTGAAAAATGTGCTAAATCTAGATCTGCTTCCAATATAGAAGAATCTATTGAAGCTGGTAAGGAAATTGGATTTCCTGTAATTGTTCGTGCTGCTTTTGCTTTAGGTGGTCTTGGTTCTGGATTTGCTAATAATGAAGAAGAACTTATTGCTCTTTGTAATAAAGCATTTGCTTCTTCTCCTCAAGTACTTATTGAACGTTCAATGAAAGGTTGGAAAGAAATTGAATATGAAGTTGTTCGTGATTGTAATGATAACTGTATTACCGTATGTAATATGGAGAATTTTGATCCTTTAGGTATTCATACTGGTGATTCTATTGTTGTTGCACCTTCTCAAACACTTTCTGATGAAGATTATAATATGCTTCGTACTACTGCTGTTAATGTTATTAGACATTTAGGTGTTGTTGGTGAATGTAATATTCAATATGCTTTGAATCCCTTTTCCAAGGAGTATTGTATTATTGAAGTCAATGCACGTCTTTCAAGATCTTCTGCTCTTGCATCTAAAGCAACTGGTTATCCTCTTGCATTTATTGCAGCTAAACTTGGTTTGAATATTCCTCTTAATGAGATTAAGAACTCTGTTACTAAGAAAACTTGTGCTTGTTTTGAACCTTCATTGGATTATGTTGTTGTTAAGATTCCAAGATGGGATTTAAAGAAATTTACACGTGTCTCTTCTCTCTTATCATCTTCTATGAAATCTGTTGGTGAAGTTATGGCAATTGGTCGTACTTTTGAAGAAGCTGTTCAAAAAGCTATTCGTGCTATTGATTATCATAATATTGGGTTTAACAATACTGAAGCTCTTATGTCAATTGATATTGATACAGAATTACAAACTCCTTCTGATCAACGTCTTTTTGCTATTGCTAATGCTTTACATGACGGTTATACTGTTGACAAGATTTGGAAACTTACAAATATTGACAAATGGTTCTTAAACAAACTTGAAGGGTTGATTAGTTTTGCTAAGAAAGTATCTGCATATACTTCTCAATCTGTTCCTGTTGATATTCTTCGTCAAGCTAAACAGCTTGGATTTGAAGATCGTCAAATTGCTAAATTTATGGGATCAAATGAACTTGCTGTTAGAAGAGCACGTATTGAAGCTGGAATTACTCCAATTGTTAAACAAATTGATACTGTAGCTGCTGAATTCCCTGCTTATACAAATTATCTTTATATGACGTATAATGCTTCAGAACATGATTGTACATTTGATGATCATGGTGTTATGGTTCTTGGATCTGGTGTTTACAGAATTGGATCATCTGTTGAATTTGATTGGTGTGCTGTAAGAGCAGTAAGAACTCTTCGTGAACAAGGTACAAAGACTATTATGGTTAATTATAATCCTGAAACTGTTTCTACTGATTATGATGAAGCTGATCGTCTTTATTTTGAAGTTATTAACCTTGAACGTGTATTGGATATTTACGAACTTGAAACATCATCAGGTGTAATTATTTCTATGGGTGGTCAAACATCTAATAATATTGCACTTCCTTTGTACCGTCAAAATGTTAATATTTTTGGTACTTCACCTGAAATGATTGATTCTGCTGAAAATCGTTATAAATTCTCTCGTATGCTTGATAGAATTGGTGTTGATCAACCTGCTTGGAAGGAACTTACTTCTATTGATGAAGCTGAAGCATTTTGTGAGAAAGTTACTTATCCTGTACTTGTTAGACCATCATACGTTCTTTCTGGAGCAGCAATGAATACTGTTTATTCTCGTGATGATTTAGCTAGTTATTTGAATCAAGCTGTTGCAGTTTCAAGAGAATACCCTGTTGTTATTACTAAGTACATTGAGAATGCTAAAGAGATTGAAATGGATGCTGTTGCTCAAAATGGTGAGATGTGTATGCATGTTATTTCTGAACATGTAGAGAATGCAGGTGTTCATTCTGGTGATGCTACTCTTATTGTACCACCACAAGATTTAGATCCTGAAACTGTTAGACGTATTGAAGATGCAACAAGAAGAATTGGACAAGCACTTAATGTTTCTGGTCCCTTTAATATTCAATTCATTGCAAAGGATAATGAAATTAAAGTTATTGAATGTAATGTTCGTGCATCACGTTCATTCCCCTTTGTTTCTAAAGTTACAGGTGTTGATCTTATTGAGATGGCTACTCTTTCAATTATGGGACAAAAAGTATCACCATATCCTGCCATGACAATACCTGATAATTTTGTTGCTATTAAAGTACCACAATTTTCATTTCCTCGTCTTTCTGGAGCAGATCCTGTTCTTGGTGTTGAAATGGCATCAACTGGTGAAATTGCTTGCTTTGGTCGTGATAAATATGAAGCTTACCTTAAAGGTCTTATTGCTACTGGTTTTAAATTACCAAAGAAGAATATACTATTTTCTATTGGTTCTTATAAAGAAAAGATGGAGTTACTTCCTTCTGTTAGAAAGCTTCATGAAATGGGGTATAGTCTTTATGCTACAGCAGGTACAGCCGATTTTATTCAAGAGCATAATATACCAGTTCAATATTTAGAAGTTTTGAATGATGATGAAGATAAGCAAAAAGCTGAGTATTCATTAACTCAACATTTAGCAAATCATTTGATTGATCTTTATATTAATCTTCCATCTTCAAATAGATTCCGTCGTCCTGCTTCTTATATGTCAAAAGGTTATTTAACACGTCGTTTAGCTGTTGATTTTGATATTCCTTTAGTTACAAATGTTAAGAATGCAAAGCTTCTTGTTCAAGCACTTTCAAGAAATTACAGTATGGCTGTAAGTCCATTAGATTATCAATCAAGTCATAAGATTGCGACAATTCCTGGTCTTATTAATATTGGAACTTTAATTCCTGATTTAACTGGTGGTCATAATGAAAATGTTAAAGAGATTACAAAAGAAAGTTTACTTGCAGGATTTTCAATGTGTCGTATTCTTCCTGTTTCTGTAAATGGTGCAGTTTGTGATCGTAGATCATTAGAAACTGCTATTCAGAATTTTACTAGTGGAGCATATACTGATTTTAATGTATCAGTTGCAGCTACAACAACAAATCATGATGAATTAAGTCATTTAATTAATGTTGCTGGAAGTTTATATGTTCCTTTCCATTTCTTAAGTGGCGATATTAGTAAAGTAGCAGCAGTTGTTTCACATTTTGGTGTATGGCCTTCAACTAAACTTATTGTTACTGATGCTCGTGATACAGATCTTGCATCTATTTTACTTCTTGCATCACTGCATTCAAGACCTATTCATATTGCAGGTGTTACAAGTGCCGATGATATTAAATTGATTGCTTTATCAAAGGATAAAGGTTTGAATGTTACTTGTGATGTATCTGTTTATTCTTTATTCTTTACACAAGAACAATATCCTGAATGTAAGAGTTTACCTACCACAGAAGATTGCGAAGCATTATGGGATAATCTTGAATCTATTGATTGCTTTAGTATTGGAGCACTCCCTACTATTTTACAAATGTCTTGTGGTATGGAACCTACACCTGGGGTTGGTATTGCTGATACACTTCCATTACTTCTTTCAGGTGTTGCTGATGGAAGGTTAACATTAGAAGATATTGTTTTGCGTATGCATACACGTCCTATTGAGATATTTGATCTTACGATTACACAAGGATCAGAAATTGAAATTGATTTGGATCGTGTATATCAGAAGAAGAATATTTGGTCACCTACTAATTCTATGAAATTGAAGGGAATGGTACAGAGAGTTACTTATAAGGGTAAAGTTGTTAGTTTAGATGGAAGTCTTATTATTGAGAAACCACTTGGAGAACTTATTGCAACAACAGGAGTTAGAGCACGTGCAACATCAACTGCAGCTCAAACAAGTCCTCTTGTTACAAAGAAACGTATGCCAAGATTGAGTATGTCAACTTCACATCCTTACAGTCTTATTTCTGAGCCTAAATTAGAAGAAGAAGATGTTTCTCAGCAAATTGTTGAAGAAGTTAGTGTTGTTAAGGAATTGAAACCACAATCAGCATTATCACAATTGATTTCATCTAATAATCCATTTTTACGTCGTCATATTCTTTCAGTGAATCAATTTACAAGAAGAGAACTTCATTTGTTATTTGCAGTAGCACAAGAAATTCGTCTTGAAGTACAAAAAGTTGGTATTTTAGATATTTTGAAAGGTCGTTTATTATGTACTTTATTCTTTGAACCTTCTACACGTACAGCATCATCATTTGATGCTGCTATGCAAAGATTAGGTGGTCGTGTTATTGCTGTACCTATTGAATCATCATCTGTTAAAAAAGGTGAAACATTACAAGATACAATTCGTACTATGGCTAGTTATGGTGATGCTATTGTACTTCGTCATCCTTCAAATGATAGTGCCGATATTGCAGCTAAATATTCTCCAATTCCTATTATTAATGGTGGTAATGGATCACTTGAACATCCTACACAGGCATTCTTAGATCTCTTTACAATTAGAGAAGAATTAGGTACTGTTAATGGACTTACAGTAACATTCCTTGGAGACCTTAAATTTGGTCGTACTGTTCATTCACTTTGTCAATTGCTTAGGTACTATCAAGTCACTATTCAACTTGTTAGTCCTAATGAACTTCGTCTTCCAAATGAAGTTAAAGCTGAGCTTTTGAAAGCAAATATGACAGTAATTGAAAGTACTGAGATTACTAATGATATTATTGAACAAACAGATGTCTTATACTGTACAAGAGTTCAAGAAGAGAGATTTAATAGCCGTGAAGAGTATCTCAGATTAAAGGATGCTTATATAATTGACAACAATGTTCTTAAACGTGCGAAGAAACATATGTGTGTTATGCATCCACTTCCAAGAAACAATGAGATTCAAGCAGAAGTTGATTTCGATCAAAGAGCTGCTTATTTCCGTCAAATGAAGTATGGTCTTTATGTTCGTATGGCTTTATTGGCTATGGTAATGAACAGTGGAGATTTATAAGTCATTCAAATTTATTAGTTTATGTGGATACAAATAGATAAGTTAGATATTTTATATTTTATAACAATTACGTCATATGAGTTACGGCTCGTAGATCTTAATCAGATAAGGGTAAAGGGGTTAACATTTTCGAATATAAAACGGAACATTTAACTAGCAACCTTTCGATATAAACACTACAATGTTAAGTAAACAAGAAATTGAATCAATTTTGAGTGAATTATCTGCATGCGATATTGCAGATGGATTAACTGCAACAGCAGGGTTTAATGATGGTGGTCTTTTAACTGTAGGATTGAAGAATGTACCTGGTACAAAAAGCCATGGATTTGTAGGGCCAGCATATGTTGTTGAATATGCTTTTAAAGAAGATCCAAGAGAAGCAGTTAAAGGATCATATATTGACAATATTCCTTCAGGATCTGTATTATTATTGATTTCACCAAAAGAGGCAAGAAATGCAGTATTTGGAGGTTTAATGGCTACAAGAGCAGGGTATCTTGGAGCAAAAGCAGCTATAATTGATGGATATGTAAGAGATATTGATGAACAAAGAGAAGCAAGTAAAAGATTCAATTATGATATTATGAGTCGAGGAATTGGAATAGCCGCACCTGGACCTGCATTAAAGATAGTAGAGATAAATAAGAAATACGTAACGACATCAGATGGTATGAAAGTGTATCCAGGAGATTGGTTAATAGGAGATGAAAACGGAGTAGCAGTACTTCCTAGTGTTGATAGGGAGAGTGGTAGCTTAAAGAGTGAAAGAGTTGAAAGCGGTATAAGCAGTTGGGTAGAGAAGGTTTGTGAGTATAGTCCAAAGAGAGTAGCAGCGGATAAGTTAGTTATGGAGGATATTTTGAGTGGTAAGGAGGCTGCTGAGAGTCAAAAGTTGAGGAGAAGAGGATTACTATAACTAAGAAGAGCGAAGTGATTTAGCGTAAGAGAGCTAAACACTGGCAGAGTTAGTTGAGTAGCCATAAGATAGTCAATAAACCTCATAAAGAGCTGCTTCGCATCTCTTTATTCGAAGCTTATTCGGTCTTTACCTTCGTATCCCTATACACACCAAAAAAATATGCAAGCCTCATAACAATTAAATCCTTAGCCATATTAATACTATCCTTAGCTAAATCAATCTTACTACCAGGAACTTCATGCCATGATATAGGTACTTCTACTGCTGGTAAAGACAACCTTTGTGCAAGTATAAGTATTTCAACATCAAATATCCAACCTTCATTATGCATTACAGGAAATATCATCTGAACAGCATCTCTTGAAAACAATTTAAACCCACATTGAGTATCAGCAATATGTCTAATGCCAAAAACGTACAATAATAAATGAAGAGCATGCATTAACAAGTTTCTTATAAATGATCTTTTAACTACAGCTTCAGAAGTGACAAGATGAGCACGTGAACCTACAGCTATTCCAGAACCACCAATATTATTCAATGCATTTAATAATTTCTCTATATCATCAAATTTTGAAGCACCATCAGCATCAGCGAATATGATATTTTTACCTGAAGAACATTGCATACCGTGGATTACAGCACCACCCTTACCACGATTTCTATCTAATCTAACAATTTTTAACTGTTCAGGTTTAATATTGGCCTTTTGTGCCCATTCAAAAGCGACATTTACAGTATCGTCAGTTGAATGATCATCTACAAGTATCATTTCCCATGAATCTTTAAACAATTTGTTTAATACGGGTAACGATTCCTTTAACATTGGCGGTAATCTATTTTGTTCATTATAACAAGGTATAACTACAGATAAATCGATAGAATGTTGTGAATGAATAGAATTGAATGATGGTAGATCTTCAATAGCTAATTTTGAGGTAGAATAAGTTCTATATTTGCGTTCATCATCTGAGTAGGGTTTAGGTTTATGTGACAATAGAAAGACAAGAATTAATAGAAATAAGAAAGAAATAGAGAGTATTAGGATAATTGTATGCGAATTGATGAACATTTTGATAGAGTAAGAGGTTACGTGTTGGAAGTGAATAGTTTTGTTTGATGTTAGTTACCCGGAGGTAATGAGGTACGAGACTATAGTAAAGCAGACATGACGTAAGTCATTTCTGATAGATAATGCGTATAGAAATAATAGCAGAAAATGGATAAATGTAGCATAGATGTTAATGCACGTGAGGAACGTAGACATAGTGGATGTATTACATCACTAAAACTGAGCAGAGTAAGACGTTGCACAATGGACTTGAATCAGGTATCTTATGTGGAATAATACCTATCACCGAAATCTCCAAGACCAGGTATTATATACTTAGAATCATTCAATGATTCATCAATAAACCCTGTAATCAACTTAATAGAAGGAAATTTACTCATAACAGCTTCAATTCCTTCATTACATGATATAAGATTTATGAATATAATATGATCCTCTAATACACCACGCTGCTTTAATACATCAACAGCCATAGATGCTGAACCCCCAGTGGCAAGCATAGGGTCAAGAAGTAAAACATACCTTCTACTTATATCACTTGGCAATTTCTCATAGTAAAGTGAAGGCTGAGCAGTTTCTTCATTTCTCTGTATAAGTATCTTACCGATCTTTACAGATCTACAACAATCTCTTAAACCTAATTCCATGCTTTCACCAGCTCTCATAATACTTACGCCACAAATTTTTCCTTCGAATGAAAGACCATCATAAGGAGTACCTGTATGAGTCTTTACTGTTTCTGGAGTTGTTGGTAAATGATTCAATGCTTCCTCTACAAGAATACGTATAATGCGATCAGCATAAAAGACAAAATCAACCCTCGGTGTTTCTTTATTTCTTATCTTTGTAAATAAAGAAATAAGTTGTGTAGTTTGTGGTAAAACTACAACATTCTTATATTTAGGTACCTTGGATGTTGTATAGCTAGATTCTTTAGATATCATTTAATTAGAGTGCCAAGAGATTGTAATTGAAAGAATAGATGAATAGTACCAAATAGGATGTAGTTCGTGCAAAAAAATTATGTGCAAGAAAACAGTACAAAGGCAATAGAAAAAGGAAATAAAATAAAACTGCCTTCGAGAGATTATTTAAAAGGAGAGATATAATATAAGGAAAATGTTTAGTAAGTCCTTAAATTATCCTATGGATGATCCTTATTCGATTATCCAGCCACAAATCAGAGAACACGGTTCAAGAGCTTAGCTGGTTACATAGATAAGCGATAATGTACTTTTTATAAGTGTACCATATTCTAGTATAAAGGATCTTTTATGTTCCTATATTATTTACTATTCATTGTATATATTGATTTCGGTTCATATTCGGTTCATATATATCTTCATTTCAGGACTCATATCACGTTTCATACACAAACCTGTTAGAGTGATTTATGGGTTCATTTAATGTTATATTGATTGCAATTAACACTACATAGATCTAAGCGAATTAAATATACAAGTTCGCTTCATTTAACTGAATTGTTACTAAATAACCGTAATAGCACCTATTAAATCTTATTCTTAAGGCTTTAATGATAATATGAAACCATTAATTCCTGTGTCTCGGTAGATAAGCTTTCGTCTACATTCTTATAACCAACCGCTACATATTCTTGCTATATCTGTAGATGCTAGTACTACTTAGAGCATTGTATCGCATCTAAGCGCTTAGTCAATGTCATTGTTTTTAGCTATTCCTATCATATCATTGTTATATATGTGCTATTGTTATAGATTTTCTTGTTCTTCACAGACTACATAGTTAGAATGAAGTATATTTATATTTATACTTAGCACTCATCTATACTCCTTTATAGTACATATCCTATAGAAGGTCGTACTACTATGTTATTATGTAGTGATATGAGTATCATGCATTAAACAGTACGGCCAACTATTACGTCACTAGAATCAGAATTGTATATCCTGTACAGTTCACCTATTCACTAAACCGCCAAGGTTATTGCCACCTGTACTTGTCATGCTCATGTTAAGTACCCTCATCACATGTATTCGCCGCTTTTACTAAAATAAACAAGTAGGACAATCAGAAGCCTGCAATGCCTCTTTTGAATTTATTTGTCACCTCTTTAATAACTATAATAACTACCACCACCAATATGTACATACCCACTCACATTATTCATTGATCATATCAGGCAGTCTGACTATTAAATACTGTCAAACACGCCACCAGAAGTCTTACAGCCACAGTCAAACAACATCCATCCTAAAATCTTAAAACTGATAAATTCATTACATTCCTATATAATAATAGCGTCTATTTTAACTCTTATAGTTAATGCAATGTTCATGAACCGTTGTTATGTAGATTTTGGCCTAATTAGGAAAGAGATGGTGAAATTACAAAGCAAACACTTCTAATGCCGCACCAACTTTATACTTCTATTTAACACCTTATTTATCTCTATATATATTTCCCATAATCTCTTGATATTCTAAAAAAGTATTACAAGGTTACATAACCACTTTCAGAATAAGAAACAGTTGTTTCCTATACCGCGGTCTTCTATGGCGGTCTCATGCACATTTTGTTATACCTAAGCATTTATAAAACCTATTATTCTCAAACTAGCCGGAAAATTATGTTCAATATTTAAGGTAAAACACTCTATGGGCGCCTACGTGATCTGCAAATCAATTCATCCGTTTGCCAAGATCTATCGCACTTCAGCTCACACGACTCAATCTTCTCCTTTCGTAATTCTTAACTAACAATTTCGTAACAAATTTCCGTATTTCTCTTCTATTGGTGAACCTCTAAAACCCAGTTTTACGGATCATATAACAGATTAACACCTATATTCCCCTTTATAGATATTTTAACATCTTATAGTCCATATTTGTGACTCTTTACGTATTTCTTATTTCTATTTATCTTATAAGAATGCACTACCCTTATTATAGATGTTCTAGGTTCTATTCTCTAACGCAATACGGTTACGCTATTAACGTTTCACATCTGAGTACTGGTCCGACCAAGTAAATTTTTTTACCTTCTATCATGTCCTCTTCTAAACCTCTACAGAATCATACTTGACTATTCAGCCGCCGTGTCCATTCAAGTGCGGCCCATGTGGCACTCAAGCATCACATCATAATCACATCTCTCATTCTATGACATCTTATTACTTCCCTGAATTCAATCTCATTTTCGATAAATACGTATTCACATTCCATCGCCCAAATTCGTACCCCCACTACTTACTAATTTCGACGTAGTCAACTATAAGAAAGCCCGCATACATTCGTAATTCGGTCATCACCGTACCTTAATAGCTTCACCAATCCTTTAATACGCAATTAACGGGACTTCCTATTACAGGTACTTATGAATTCTTTATTCGCTGTCAAATCGGCCTAGCTACTTAATTTGGACTTTCCTTTAATACGAACCCCTCCCCTAACCTCTAACCGTATATCGCTTTTTTTTTCTCATTTTTTTTTTAATGATTTACCCGGTTTATTTATTTTCTTTTCTTTTCTTCGCTCTATATATATCTAATTCCCTCCCAGCCTTTCCCTTTCTCTTTCTTTTCTTTCACTTACACAAGCAAATTACTTATATTTTATATATCAGAGAACAGTCATTCCTTATTTTTGTTTTCCTTCTCTGACTTTGTCTTTCCTTTTTGTTTAACCCCCAGTCATTCCTTATTTTTTTGCTGATATCTTAGTTCTTTAAAGGTAAGTCTTTACTATCTTTTTTTGCCCTCTCTTTTCCCTTATTTGCCCTCTTTTTCCCTCTTTTTTTTGTGTGTTTAATTGTTCTTATCGAAACCGGTCACTTCTTTTTATTTTTCTGTGATATCAAGTCAGTTTTTATTCCTTATTTTTCTATTTCTTTGACTACCTTTTGACCTGCCTAGTATTAGTTTCATATTTTTACCCCCTCTACAACAACAACATCTACCCTCTACAATTTCATTCATTTATTACTATACCATTTAATTCATTTCCCTTATTAATCAACAGTTATTTTATTATTATATCATGGACCCTGATTACTTCTTTTCATGATGACTTTTCTAAGCCTGCAGATTTCATATTTTTCTTGAAAATTTTACCACCTTGATTTTTGTTACGCTATATTGCTAGTGTAATTTAATTTATGTTTACTAATTATTACCAAATATTCATAGCAACATATTACATTCTTTATAGGGCTGGCTATATTACTTCATTCTCAATCTTTATGATTTTGCAGATGCTTTCTATTACATTGTTGTTATTTTAGAGAAATGATGAAGTTGTTGTTGTAAGAGTGTTTCACTTGTATATTTTTAATACTATCTAGGCTTTTTTGATAGCCGCAAGAATTTTTACAGACCTAGTTAGCGGTGTTTTGTTACAGTTACCTAGAATGTGCGTTCGCTTATTCTATTTGCACACGCCTTTGTCAACCCCCTTATTATTACATTGTTCATACTTGTATCTTAAATTCCGAGGAAGACCCTGAAGATATTATTTTTTTTCTATTATTACTTAATTTTCTCTTTTATTTCAAGTTTTAAGGGTTCGATATTTGTTTCTCATATTAGGCGAACCGCGCCTATTCTTTTCTTTTTTGAAATCTAACTTGACCTCTCAGAGACACACAACAAAACACACAAAAGGACACCTTTTCACCTTTTCTCCCTTCATCACTTTCATTTTTTAATGCATACCGTGTACTAACATTCATAGATGAAACTTTCAATTCTCGTAACTGCTCTTCCTCTTGTAGCTGCTGCTCCTTCACCCTGTGCTGACTCTAACGCTGAGCGTGCATTCCACGCTCATCATGCTCACAAGCGTGCAACAGAAATCGAATACGTTACTGTTACCGCTGATGAGTACGGCAGTGTTATTTCTGCACCTACCCCCACCCCTGAAGTTGCTTCTACTTCTGCTGCTGCCCCTTCTGCTGCTGATACCTCATCATCATCTGCTCCTGCTGCATCTTCTGATAGTGCTGACTCTTCTGGTGTCACACCCATTACAAATGCCGGCGCTGACTACCTTGGAAAGTTTACCGATGGTGTTTACTCTTGTAACTCTTTCCCATCTGATATTCAAGGTCTTGTTCCTATTACTTGGCCCATTGGTACAGGTGCCGACCAACAAAACACTGGCGGTTGGTCTGGATTCCAAGCTTACAATGGTGGAAATGGTGCTAGTTGCTCTAACGGTAACCTTTGCTCATATGCTTGTGAAGCTGGATACTTGAAGACACAGTGGCCTACTAACCAAGGTACAGATGGTCGTTCATTTGGTGGTCTTGAATGCCGCAATGGATTACTTTACCGTACTAACACTAATACTGATTACCTTTGTATGAAAGGTGATGGTGGTGTTTCTGTCAGTTCTCAACTTTCTCAATCAGTCGCTATTTGCCGTACTGATTATCCTGGTACTGAGAACATGGACATTCCCACTGTATGTCCTCCCAATGGACAAGTTGAACTGGCCGTTGTTAACTCTGCTAACTACTTCAAGTGGTTAGGTATGTCAACATCTGCTCAATACTATGTTAACAATGCCGGTGTTTCAGTAGAGGATGGTTGTCAATGGGGAACTCCCGAATCAGGTAATGGTAACTGGGCTCCTCTTGTTTTTGGTACTTCTAATGATGGAACATTTACATATGCTTCATTGTTCCCTAATCCTAACAACCCAGGACCTGCTAACTTCAATGTTAAGATTGTCGCTACCCCTGGCTCCACTATCAATGGTGACTGCAAGTATGAAAATGGTGTTTACTCTGGTGGAAGTAACGGATGTACTGTTACTATTACCTCAGGATCAGCTGAATACGTCTTCTATTAGACAAGAACTATTTAGTTATTATCTATTTTGAAAGATATAATCTTTCATTGTATATTATACTTAAATAAGTATTGTGTGATGTGTTTATGACGTTTTCCGAAGCTGGGCTTTCGTGTGTTTTCATATATATTTGGTTTCGATTCTCGTTAAATGCGACTTGAAGTTTTTTTTTATGTACACATTGAATGGTGGATTTCTTAGCTTAAGGGATTTTGTTGATGGCGAGTAAGATAATTTACAATATGTTTGTTAATTTTCTTTAGCCTTCTCAAACCTGAATGCCATTTTTGCTTACATACTGCATTGTTTGTTAGTTTTTTTTGTTTTCATTTGTTTGTTGCTCTCCATCTGCATGCATTTCCCTTTTGTTTATTTTTTTAATAGAAATGATAAAGGGATTAGCCTTCAGGTGCATTTTTTCTTGTTGTGTGTTTTTTTGTTTATTTCTCCTATGAATTTTTTATTCATTTTGCTTTTATTTGTTTTGTGGTATTCTGTTTACTTTTGAAAAGGAATTCGTATAGGATAATTGAAAATTTGAATAGCTATTCATTAACTCGTTTTATATATAAAGTAGAAAAATTATGATTATATCTTTGATTTTGTTCGAATTATTGTAAGAGAGTTATCATCATGAACGATATCGATAATAGGACTTTGATTTGATTCTTTGATTTCTTCAACGACAGGAACAGACAAATCCAGTGTTTGTTGTTGATTTGATAATAAAGAATGATTTGAAATCCATTGAGCCATGTAATTAAAAGAAGGAGCTCTCCATTCATCTAAATCCCAAAGGAATTCATGATACCCATTTTCCGAAGTAAAAAAGTCCTTTTTATTTGAAGATAATTGATCAAAGAAACGTTTTGAAGCATCATAGCTATTTACTTTATCCTGAGTTCCATGCATAATCAATATTGGTATATCTGGAAAAGAATTAGCGAGCTGTATATCCAATAGACTTTCGCCTCTATTCAAAGCTTCATTAAATTGGCCAAAGGAACCAATGAAATGCATATTCGGATCCTGTCCGACATTATCATTGTAAACTGAATCATGAGTCAAATATACTGGTTTAACTTCTACAGGTTTGCGAAGGTTTGGAAAAGCCTTTGCGGCAAAAGGTAGAAGAGCCTTTAAAATAAAATTTGGTTTTGTTTCATCTGATACTTGAAGAAAAGGGGCCGAGATAACAACAGCATTGATTTTATCTATTTGCGTACCCTTTAATAGATAACTTAAAGCAATTTCGCCACCCATAGAATGGCCGAATAAACATAAAGGAGATTTAATGAGGTCATTATCATATAAATAAGTAATAACATTGTCTATATCTTTAAAGATATACCTTTCACCAGTGATAGCTATATCCTTTTTTGATTTGATGCTTTGACCATACCCTCTTTGATCATAGATAATTGCGGATATCTTTTGTTTATTTAAATCCTTTGCAATACACTCAAAATTACCAGAATGTTGAGCGAACCCATGAAGTAATAGAACAGTGGCAATAGAATTATCTACTAGCCATGTCTTACAGAATAAAGTGGTATTATCGATAGATTTTATGTGGTGTTCCATTATGTTGAACCAAAGAGGACCAGAAGGAGGCAGTCAACTCCTTTATATAATAAACGTAGGACTATGGAATGTCTTGGATGAATGAATGTGACTGAAGTGGGGAAGTTGGAATAAGAAAATTTTAACGATACGTCACAGGTTCAACTATTGGATGTAAACGATAGAAGATGAGGAGTAACCATTAATAAGCCCCTTTATCTATTTTAAACGAAACGTTAAATGTATATAGATCCAATACCAAGCTTTGGATCTACAGTTTAGTAAAAGTCTAGGTTCAATATTTTATGATTTCGATAATATCATAATCAAATGTGCAGTTCTATTTTTGTCTTTTTATTATGATATCTGCAATCTATGCGAGAATTTAATTTGAGATACGAACAAATTTAAGCTAAGTAAAATGCTAGAAAAAGGTCGGTTTTTGTATGTTATTATTCGGCTAACTAAATAATGACTTGAGATGATATATCTTGGCCATTTAATAAAAGTCGCAAACTAGTTAACGAATTGGGATTTATTACGGCCGTACTATATAGTTGTAAAATTTTGAAATGGGTGCCCTATAGGGCATTAAATTGATAAATCCGTGATTCCGTGATGTTTACTTTAACTGATCTCCATCATCGACATTACGCGAGGGTATAAGGGATAGAGATTTATAGGGATCCTTTAGATGATAAGTATATGCATTATGGGTGTATAAATATATATTTGTGTATATTTTGTCTTTTGATATACTTTTACTGACCCTACTGAGTTACTGTGATTTTACGCTATCGATCTTACTGTTGCTCATACTATTACTAATTTTTGCATACGATCACTAATACCTGCATATCGTCACTAGTTCATACTTTGTACGCATTCGCAGTCATGTTAGACATACACACATCTACTCCTGCGGATCTTAAACCTCTAAGAACTCAGTTAACTTCTTACTACGCTTACTTTCTATTCTCTTCCTCTCTACTACTATTCATCTTCTATTACTACTTCAAAAGATTCAAATCTACTTATTACCTAATTATTCTATTCATTCTTACATCAATTCTTGCATTTATTGATCTTCATGATCAATATCTTTTTTTGGCTCGTCGTTTAGGTAGATTATCTGCTTCTTTATTGCCACTTACTCTATCATTGACTGTTAAACTACCTTTATCAACTTCTTCTTCTCAATTCTATTACCTTCACTTTCTATTACTTCATAAATGGATAGCTAGAGTTATTTTATTTTTTGCTTTTATACATGCTACAATGTATTTAGCTTATTTCCCTATCGGTCCTGGTATTTCGAAATTGTTCCAATTAGATCATTTCTTCGGTATAATTGTCTTTATTATCTTTCTCACAATCCTTGTTTCCTCTTTTAAGGTTTTTAGAAGATTATCATATACCATATTCTATAGACTTCATTATCCTTTAGCTTACTTGTCTATATTCTTCATCTACTTTCATGCTCATCCATCACCATTACTCTATTGTGGGTTATCCATCTTCTTTATAATTCTACAAAAGATCTTTCAAGTCTTTTATACCGTTGTAATACCTACAAAAGCTGTTACAACTAAACAAATATCTAACAACTTATTAGTTACTTTACCAAGAGATATTCTACCTTCTCGTTTTCTACCTGGTTCACATATTCGCATCACATATTCATCTCCTTCTACTGGTTATACTAAATACCTTGAATACATTCTGCGTACTCTATTTCCTAGTCCTTCACATCCTTATACTATTGCAAGTTTACCTCAAGATGATTCAATTCTTCTTACTCTTACTACGAATCAATCCTTACATCTACGATCTTCTCAATTATCAATCATTGGTCCTTATCCTACTCTTCCTTTAACTTTCTATTCCTCTGTTAATGATATTCTAATAATTTCAGGTGGTATTGGTATTTCATTTGGTGCTTCTGTGACTCGTTCTCTTCTTATTCAGAATAAATCTGTTACACTTATTTGGCTTACAAGATCTGTAGATGATTTACCTCTTTTAACAAATCTACACCTCTTCCCCGAGCCTTCAAGTGATTTAAGGTTAAAGATATATATATCTAATACGAAATCACAATTAACCAATTTAGAAGATCTTGAATTACAAGATCTTTCAAGACCTGATCCAAACTTAAAGGTTATCTATGATCGTGCTGATATACCTTCTTTAATTGACACTTTTGCTATTACTACAACAACTTCAAAATGGGTAATTGCATGTGGTTCTTCAAATATTGTTAATTTGGCCCAGTCTTCAGCTAACAGAAATAATCTTAATTTTCATAAAGAATTGTTTTCATTGTGATATTGACTTTTTACGACAATATTATGTCGATCATTATGACGTTCACTTTATGTCGATCATTAAAATTCTCGGCCTATTCCGTTACCCGGAAATAAATCAATCTTATCAAAAAACCCGCCCGCTCATACGTAAGCTGGAACTGATTGATCTATATAAACAAATCTCATAAGATTAATACTTATTACAATAATTTACTTGTGCAATGAGAAGTTCATTTTCAGCTGTGCTTTTGACACTTCTTTTCATTGCTGCTCTTTGGTTTGAAAATCTTGATCCTCAAGTACCTGCTGATCCATCTTTGAAGCTTGAAAATGCTTGGAAAGATCTACAAATTATATCTCAATTACCACATCCTTATGGTTCAAATGCTCATGATAAATTGAGATCTTATATTATATCACGTTTAGAATCTATGGGATCGAATGTACAGGTTATAAATGATACATATTCACGAACAACTGAAGGTGCCTTTTTTGAAGGTCTTAATGTTATTGCTAAAATCGGATCAGGTAAAGACGGTCTTTTAGTTTCTGGTCATTATGATTCTGTACAAACAAGTTATGGTACAACTGATGATGGTCATTCAATAGCTGTAATGCTTGCTATTGCTGATCATTATTCAAAGAAACCAGGTAAACGTCCATTGGTATTAAATTTTAATACTGGTGAAGAACTTGGATTATATGGTGCAAAAGCATTTATGGCAAATCCTATATCCAATTCAGTTTCTTACTTTTTAAATATAGAAGGTGCAGGTGCTGGTGGTAGAGCTATTCTTTATAGAGCAACCGATTCACAAGTTGCATCTGCATTTTCTGGTCTTAATTGGGTTGGAAAAGGTAATATATTGGATCAAGATGCTTATAATCTGAAATTATTAGGATCTTATACTGATTATGAAGTATACTCTTCACATGGTATGCGTGGCTTAGATCTTGCATTTTATAAGAGACGTCATCATTATCATACACCTCTTGATAATCCTCGTTACTTTTCATTAGGATCTCTCTATCAAGTATTAACAAGCACTGAATATATTGTGAATTCATTTATGGAAGATTCTATTAATTTACATAATCCTACACCTGGTGGTTCTTACTTTGATTTGTTTGGTATTTACTTTGTAGTAATTCAACCAATTCCTTTAATACTTATTAATATATGTTTAATTCTTTTGGCTCCTCCTATAATTAGAGCAATTAGAAGAGCAAAATATGGACATGCTTCAATTGGCTGGAGAGGTTGGTTCAGACTTCCTCTTTCTTTATTGTTTAGTGCAGCAACTTCTTTCTTAGTTGCTTATACGATATTTTATTTCAATCCTTATGCTACTTATGCTTCATATTTCCCTCTTTTAGCTATTGTCGGTTCTTCTATTTCAATTGCTGCCTTTTGTCTTATTTTTTCTGATCATTGCAGACCTTGTGAAAATGTAAGGTACAAATTATATGTTGAATTACATACTCTTCTATGGATATCAATGATTTGTGGACTCTATGGGGTATTTAAATATAGTCTTGGAGGTATTTATGTTGTTACATTACTTTTCATATGTCTTTCAATCTCAATGTTCTTTTATTGTGTTTCATTACCTTCATATAGAATTATTCAACTTCCTATTACGCAAGCACCTAATGAGAGATCACAATTATTAGGAGACAATACATCTAATCATGAAACATCATCAGTTGGAGCATCTACTACACGTACAGTTCATTTAACAAGAGTTGTACCTGTTGCACCAGTACCTAAGTATGATTTAAGTTTTATTGAATTTCTTTTTGCAGGTATGATTCCTATTGCTATATTTGGACTTACATTAGGACAAATTCAAGATGCACTTGGTCCTGCAATTGTTGATGCTGCAAGTATTCATCCTGAGATGTTATTAGGGATTTATTGTGTTGCAAGTGTATTATTAGCATTATTTTTGTCACCATTTTTGAATGAAGCGAATAAAAGATCTCTCGTTCTTTTACTTTTATTTTCTGGTGCCGCATTGTTTTATTCAGTTGTTATGTTTCCATTTTCAGAAACTGCACCTTTAAAAGTCGGCGTAACTCAATCCATAGACATTACAGGCGGTAAAGCTAACTCTACAGTTTATATATATGGACCTGAACATTTTACACAAAGATCTGTTAAGTATTTACCAAGTACAGAAGAACTTTCTTGTACATTTGACAAGCAAGAATTATGTACATATACTGGTCAGATTCCATCTTTTAAAGGTACGCCTAATAGTTGGGTTTCAGTGTCAGTTAATGAGACAAGTAAAGATGAGAGTACTATAGTCGTTTCAGGAGTTAACTCTAAGACATGTTTTGTTAGGTTTGAAAACGGTACAGGTATAAGTGCAACATTGAGCACGTTTGACGAACCAACAGAGGTTATTAAGGATAAAGAATCATTTGTTGGTTGGCATAGGAATTTTGGAGAGACGTTTAAATTTGTTATTACAGGAGGTAGTGGTAAGACAGCAGAAGTTGGATGTTATTATAATGAATGGATACCGAGTGTTGGTAATCTACCGGTGTATGATGAATTATTTGAGAATTTACCATTATGGGTTACATTTGCTAAGAGAAATGATGGATTAGTTCATGTTTATAAGAGCATAAAGTTGTGAACACATAAATGACATCAATGATCACCATCAAGAATGATTATCTATCATTTTTTTGTCATCGATCATTCTTTATCAATTAATCATTTCTTTTGTCAATTGCTTCGCTTTTGAAATAAGCTTTTATTTCTCTTCTATGGAAGAAAGCAACGATAGAAAAAATTAAGCTCATAATTGTGGCAGAAAATATTTGTATAGGACCTAATTGCATTGGACTTGAACCTATCATTGTACAATGCATTGCCCAACCGACGAGATCAGTTGTTATCATATCATAACCTCTTTTTAAATTTGAGTATATAAATTGAGCAGCTTCAGGAGTAGGTAAAGCAGGTGAAGAACCTTCTATTTGTTTTGTAATCTGAGGCTTTGTAAGATTTTCTTCTATATAACCCTCTGAAGCTATATTACCTGGAAGTACACATGATACACCTATATTGAAAGGTTCAGATTCTTGTCTAAGACTATCAGCGAAACTTCTTAAAGCGGCCTTTGCAGGAGAATATTGACCATAACCAATGACAGGATAGAAAGCAGCAGAAGAAGATATAAGTACTATATTTCTTTGATAATTATGCACTGGATTTTTTAACATTTCTTTATATGAAGCATGAGCAAGGAATACAGAAGTGAAATAATTTGATTCTATACCTTGTTTAAGAACATCAATATCTTGATCACGTAAAAGACCTGGTTTTGCTAGACCAGCACAACATATTACGATATCAGGAGTACCAGTAATAGATAATATACGAATTGATTCAGAAGTTAATGATAAATCAGCTGATATATATTTAATTGATTGTGAAGTATTTGCAATAGATTTAAGTGATTCTACAGCTAATTCAAGTTTTTCTTTATTTCTTGCAACAATAGTAAGTTCTTTAGAACCATTTAAAACACATATTTTAGCTAATTCAAGTCCAAGTCCTTGTGAACCACCACTTATTATAATTTTCTTATTGTTTGGATTGAAATTCTTCATACTTGGTTTGAGTCAATGTTATAAAGTAAGAAGGGATGGTATTTTTATAGAAATTTTCTCTTAAGCTATCAACAGAACCTCACGTCTCCAATTTTGAAAAGCTTATCTTTTGTAATACTACATATTATGCAAATACTTGATGAATGATTTTTTATAATTTTTAGGCGAAAAAGGATATTTATATAGTAGATTAGTAGATTTTAATGAGGTGTTTGTTGAAGAGGTTGAAATCAGTTACATTATACGACATTCGTTGTAAGTGCCATTTATCACCTATTTTGTATCATTAAGATACACTTTTTTTACATCTTTTAATATAAAGAATAAAATTGATTTAATCGAATTATTTCATATTTGAATCATTTTTATTTTACTTGTAAGTATTGCATAGAATGGCCAAGTTTTTATGTCTTTTAGAAAGTAGTAATAATGTCCAAACAAGGAATTAAGCTTTACTATTTGTTAGTAATTAAAAATTAAGTTCACATAATAACCTATAGGATATCGATCGATTTCTTATCCATTTTACATAACTTTCCGCCTTTCTAACCAAAACAATTATTAAGATAGAAAAGATAAAGTAAAACAGTCAAATTATCATAGAATAGAACAATTATTTTTTTGTGTAACATAGAAATTGCTTTTCTTTGTGTTATTTTTTTGTCATATCTTTGCATACATTTTGACACCTTGTTAACCACTTCTAATTATATACACCTTGTTTACATCTTGTTTACCCTTTTGCATAAATCTTCTCTTTTTCGCGCCTTTGATAATTATGTCAAAACCAAGAATGATGATGTTCGGTGGCCGTAATAGTGGTGAAAATAATACTCAATCAACTACTTTATACTCTTCAGCACAAAACAATTTTGATTCTTTACAATCTCCAGACATATCAGCCTTTCAAAATTCTTCAAATCCTTTAGCTTTTGAAGGATCAACAACTGTTCCTTCACCAAAATTAGGATCTCATCAACGTTTTGATAGACCTCCTTCTGCTCTCTTTAATGACTCAGAAGATGTTGCTGACCGTTTAGCTTCAATGGATATCGATAAAGATGAATCTCAAGAATTAACTCCAGCTATACATCTTTTAAGTACTCAATCAAGAAGAATATACGCTCAAGGTTATTTCATGAAACTAGATGACCTTAATTCTGATGGTAATACAATCACTGATCGTCGTTGGGTAGAAGTTTATGGGCGCCTTGCTGGAACTGTTCTCTCTGTATGGGATGCTCAAGAACTAGATAAAGCTGCTGGGAATACAAATAAGTTATCAAAACCTTCCTACATCAATATAACTGATTCAAATTTTAGGTCTATTACTTCTTTACCTACTGCAAATGGTCCGCTTAATAATATCGTAGCTTTGTCTACTACTCTTAGAAACAGATACCTTCTACAATTTCAAACCCCTGATTTACTACAAGAATGGACTGCCGCTCTTCGTTTAGCCGTATTCGAACATACTTCTTTACAAGAAGCTTATACTGGCGCTCTTTTATCTGCTAAAGGCTCAAAAATGCATGATATTAGATCTCTTCTTTCAGAAACTAAAAGACCCTACGGCGAATGGGTTAAAGTTCGTTTCGGCGCTGGAATGCCTTGGAAGAGATGTTATGCTGTAGTGCACCCTTCAGAGGAACGAAAATTAAAGAAGAATATTGCTGGAAGTATCTCCTTTTACGAATCTAAAAAGAAAGTAAAGAAAGATCCTTTAGCTAAAGTTGTGACTGCGTTTGCAGCTTACGCTGTTTATCCTGAAGCAAGAGCTTTAATTACTCCTTCAACTTTATTGAAAGTTGAAGGTGATATTATCTTTGGCTCAAGTAAAGAAGCAACAAGTGGATTTGTTTTCGTTATGCCTGAAACACATCCTGCAGTTCCTGGTTACGACACTCTTATTAGATTCTTAATTCCAAGTTTTGATGCTTTTGGAGTTTATGGTAGACCAAGACGTTTGAATTCTGATAAGAATGATTCACGTTCTATGTTGTTTGCATTCCCTTCTCAGAAGCGTCCAAAATATTTAGATGTGGCTGATCTACGTCTTCTTGTAGCATCTCCAGGTTCTGAAAAATGGTCTGATTATGAATGGCGCAAGAATATTAAAGAAGTATTGGCGAGACGTATGTCAAGTGGATTCACTGGTGATACAGAAGGTATTCAATTAGCACCTGAGGTGAGTTTGTTTGCTCCAAATACTTTCACAAGTGATGGAAAAACTCATGAAAGGTCAAATTCTGTTCCTCAAAATAAACCATTGCCAAGTTCTTCACCATATGTTGCTCAAGAAGGGTTTAATTCTAGTATGGGACCACCTGTTGCAGTTGCATCTGGACCAGCTATGACAGCTATTACACCTGTTGAATCTAATAGTAGTTTCCATAGTGCACACAGTCCTAGCAATAAATCTGACGGTTCATACTCTAGACAACCAGCTGGAAAAGGTAATTTACAACCTCAAAGAAGTGCACCTCAAGTTCCACCTAATCAAGGATCTGGTATGCCACCATTGCCTATGCCTGGAAAGCAACAAGGAACTGGATATCGATCACCTTATGCGGCATCACTTAAATCTAATGATGAAAGAAATGGTTATGGCAACGGACAACCTCTTCAACCTAATAAGGGGCCAGCATATCAGCAAACACCAGTTGGGTATGGAGAACCTGGATACAGTAATGCAGGATTAGGATATCGTGGGGAAGTTAGTAGTAACCATGAGAGGAGTATGTCTGAAGGGAATAAGGCACCGCTTGATCTTATTGCACCATTAAATACCTCACCTCAAAGGAAAGCTGTTGGATCAGGTACGAGTTCTAGAAATCCAGCAAGTATGACTAGAGAGGATGCAAGACGGGATATTTTTGGTAGTGGACCTACATCATCTACGTCTTCTCATAATAAGACGGTTGCATCTGATTCTTTGGGTATGAATTTGACATCTTTTAATTGATAGCGTGGGATATGCATGATGATTGTATGCTATGGTAGTAACTGGTTGTTAGTGTCAGACAGTTATACATTTATGTCAGATTAGAATGACGCTGGTCGTTCATATAACTAAGTTTGTTAAGAACTGTTAGTTAAAAACTGTCACTCTTGGATTCCGTTCATCCATGTTTACGGTTAGTTGATACAAGTTTACGGGGATTTATACTCTTGACTAGATTGAGTAATAGATATCAGACTATTTGGAAGAAGTTTGATTCGGAGTTTGCCGATGCGGTATTTCTAAGCTACAAAAATTATTAGTTAGCTAGCTTTTTATGCATAAACAGCGGGGAAGAGCGAACAAGAGCAAAGTACGGTAGTATTTCGTCTATATTTTGGGCCTTTTACACGCTATTGGATTTGATTGTTGCTGTTTATGTGTGCTTACGTGGGTGTGTGTTTTTTATACAAAGTCGTTCGTTTATTTATTAATTTGGGAAGGTACAATTTCTAAAAGGGTTTTTAAATGATTCATTTTTTTCGATCGATTTGAGTCACTTTTTGGTCTTTTTAACTAATTTTAGAGAGGAAGGCTTAACAAGGAAAAAGAAGACAATTTAGAACGTAACATGTTACGTTGTGTAGTCATGTCATCTGATAGCTCATCTCCCCCGATTTTGATTCATGCATTAACGGGATTCAGTGTCGGATTTAACGCAGTCACAAATTGTTCAATTAGGTTGTTGCGAGAAAAAAAAATTGCAAAGAAGGACAACCGATATAATTATAATCCTAAATAGCCAATAATAATTATGGAATTAGTTATATTAGTTGTAGTTCTAGATTAATAACCTACTAAATTAAGGAGTTTAACCAATAATAGTTATAATAGACATAAATTAAGCTTTTTTTTACTTTCTATTACTATTCCATTTTCAGTTACATTGATACCTTATATTTTTTTTTTCATTTCATGAATACCTTTTTCTTCTTCTTCATAATTCAAGCAAACGTGTTCTTTTTTGTTAATTATTGTTTGTAGAATCACATACAAACAGACAAGGTATAAAGAACGTAAAAAGTAGGCCTAAAGAGAGTGTATAAAGTAGACATAAGTGATACAAGTCAAACAGTCACATACTAAGATCTAACTGCTGACGTATAACATATTGAATGATCACATAACAACTATTATTTAATTGTCAATACTATACCCTTTGATTTATTGATTATTTGTGCCCGTCTGTTTATAAGCTTACGAGAGTTTAATCCCTTATATCCAGATTTCATAAAGTTGACATAGAGTTGACGTATATCTAACCGGGTTTGTGTGTATTGATAAGTCACTGTACGGTCATCTCCGTTAACAGATTTCCTATATAAAATTGTATGTGTTTGTTTATTTTATATACAGAATAGAAATCTAGAATCATACAAGCACACACATAACAATCTGAATGTATATAATAGTTGAAGCAAAGATGCAAATAAATACAAGCAAGATTAAGAGTCTTTTTAAAGACTCTGAAAGGTCGAAATCAAGACCTTCAAGTCCTGAAAATCGATTACCTACAATTCCTGAACAAGAACCATCTATTGTTATTACTTCAATAGATAATGATACTACAACCGATACTGTATCGCATACACTTAGTGTACCTATTTCAGTTACATCAACAATACCTCCATCACCACCTCATGATAGAGATAAGATGTTATCTATAATATTAGAGGAGACAGAGAATATAATAGAAGATAATATAAGGGAATCAGATCTATCGACTTCAGCACAAGTTGAAGCAGCAGCAGATGCTATGGCTTTAGCTATACTTGAAAGAGTTCATCAACCGTCTGTCTTAACACCTACGCAAACACCTAGTTTGTCTCCTTCTTTGGATACTGGTGAGTGGGAAATATGAACATGAGATATGAATATGCATGAGCATGTTCCTATGTCTTTCTCTGTAAATATGAATGTGCGTGAGCATATTCATATATCTACACTATCTTATTCATACACTATCCTACTCATACATGTGCATGCTTATGCATGTACATATGTATGTATTCTTTAACGATGATGACTCTTACCCTTCTGTACTTTTTATAAACCCCTCGGTCCCGGTGATTTCAGCTACATTTTTGGTCTTATTATATTCTTATATCATTATAAAAACTTCATAAATTCTTAGACTTCCATTCTTCATAAGCTTTCCTTTTCTTTGCTCCTTGTAATCCTCTTCTATGTCTTTGTGATTTAAGATGTTCATTCCATGCTTCTTCTCCAATTAAAACCATAGATTTATCTTGTACAATACATGTATCACATATATACTGCTTCCATTTATTAGGTGTATCACTGAAATCATAATCCTTTATAGGAGTTAGTAAATGAGATAAATCTTTATGAGAATAATCGATGTTACATTCATTATGATCCAAAAATGATTGACTTATTGAAGTACCTCTATCACCAACATTTGTATCCCAATTAGTCAAATCTGTTGAATCTAGTAAATACATTTCACATCCATATTCAGGGTACTTTTCATGTAATTGATTTAAATGTAATACAGTCTTCTTTCTAATAAATTTTGTTTGATATTTAGCATACCTTCTTGTAGATCTTTTCATTGCATCAATGCCATCAACTTTATCAGCATTTTCATCAGTTTTTGCCCATTTTAAAAATTCTTTGAATCCAATTGATTGGAAAGGTCCATATTCTATTAAATCAGTATCACTTTTTCTATAAGTGTCATATAATTCATGTATTTCATCTAGAAGTCCATTTTCAACCATTGAATCAACTCTTTTATCAAGCCTTTCAAATAACGTTTCAGGATCACAATAAATCCATAACATTAATAATCTATATGAAGGAACTGATAAATTCTTCTTTTGTTCAATATAAATATCAGATAATTTAGTGTTTGTTATTCTATGATAAGCAACACCTTTAAGAACTTTTCTTCGATCACTAGGATGAAATTTCATTGATAATACAGGATCAACTTCCTTTAAAATATCATATAATTGATTATCTGTAAGTTTTATAAGATCATCAGGTATATCGAAATCATCATTTTCTAATGACATATTCAAAAGTAGAGCATTTAAGTAATAATGAGTACCACCAACGATTATTGGTACTTTATTACGATTATGTATATCATTAATAATATCAGTTGCTTCATTTGCAAATTTATTAGCAGTATATTGTATTGTCCAATCTGTGTGACCTAATAAATGATGTTTTATACCGAATTGTTCATTTTCAGGATGTTTGTTAGTGATAATAGATAAACCTTTATACATTTGTAGAGCATCAGCGTTTATTATTTCGCCACCTAATTTTTTGGCAATTTGTACAGCTAATTTTGATTTACCAACTCCTGTATTACCAATAATCGCAATAACATCTTTGATCATTATGTCGAATGTTATACACACTGTGATGTAAATGTCACTACATATGTAAAACGTCCATATATAAAACGCCCATATACAAAACATTCATTATGTAGAAATACTTGCAATATCAACAGCATCCTCTAAATACTTAACAAGATTTAAAACATGCGATGAAACAATAGAATAAACAGATGGTGCCATAAATATACTCTCTCCTGCAACAAAATATGTACTTAATGGAAGAGTTTCATCACTACTTAATCGATGTTGTTTACGTATAACCCATAAATCAGGATCTTTTGCAACAGCTACAACAAATTCAACACCATGCATTTTTCTTAATTGTTCAATTAAAGTACCTGTAACTTGTTGCATTTTTAATACTTGGTTATTAGCTGTTCTGTCATAAAATGGTGATTGTGCAAAATAATCCAATATATTTTCTGAATGTAGACCACCATTCATTCTTATCCATTCAGGTGATCTCCATAATACTTCATCTAATTCTACTTTAGACATGTATAATCGTTTATATGATCGATTGTATTGTTATGTGTTATGTGTTTATTTTATGGGGATGTGTATGTATGAGTGCCTGTGTTTGTATGTGCTTGTATGTGTATGTATGAGTGAGTGCGTGTTACCCGCGATATGCTCTGCCCATATCAATCTTCACTTTTACATCCACAATGGACAGATTGAAACAAATTCTAAAACATATAGGTTTATTAAATAAACCTGTATTCAATAATGATTGGATACAAGCAACATTCGTTAAATCAGAACAATACAATCATAATACTATCAAGTACCTCTTCGAATTACCTAAAGGCTGTACATCATCAGGACTTAAAGTAACAGCTGCAATCATTATTCGTTTCATGAATGGTAAAGAAGTAGTGATTCGTCCTTATACTCCTATAAATGAATTGAATGATTCGAAATATCTAGAATTGCTTGTAAAACAATATTCAAATGGTAAGGCTTCTAACTATTTGAATTCATTGAAATCAGGTGATATTCTTGAAATGAAAGGTCCTATTATCAAATATGAATGGTCTCCAAATAAACATGATCATATTGTATTGTTAGGTGCAGGTAGTGGTATAACACCTTTATATCAATTAATTAGAGAGATCTTAACAACAAAATCTGATAGGACAAAGATAACATTGATCTATGGTAATTCAAAGGAAGAAGATATTCTCTTACGTAAAGAATTAGATTCTTTTGAATCAAATAATAAGGATCAATTCGAAATCATTTATACACTTGATTCGCCACTTGAATCTTGGACTGGTAGAAAAGGTTTTGTTGATAAAGAATTGATTCAAAGTGTAACAAAGGGATCCAAGAATTTGAAATTCTTTGTATGTGGACCACCACCTTTTTGTGAAATTGTTTCAGGTAATAAAGTATCACCTACAGATCAAGGAGATTTGAAGGGTATTTTGAAGGAACTTGGGTTTAGTAAGGATGATGTGTATAAGTTTTGATTTCATACATTTTAACTGGAAATTATCATGTCTGTCGACATGATATCATCAGTTTAGATGCTGTGTATAAGCTTTAACCGCACTGCACCTCATGGAGACAACTCTCTATTAAATCCACTTGGTCTATTCATATACTGTCTATAATCCATCTTTCTTACCTTATATATACCTCCCTTAGAATTGCCAGGTACTTGTTTACCTTTAGTCGAATTAAACCCATTAAACCCCATAATATTAAATAATTCAGGATTGGTCTCTGTTATAGTTATAATCTCCTTCGAATCATCCTTCACTACATTTTGTTTTGTCTTTATATTCACTTCAACGCGTGCTCTTTTATTAGGATGTTGTTTGTTCCTATAAGGATTTAAATCCTTAATAGAATCTCTTTTATTTGTCGATTGATTCACCATATTTTTCCCGTAATTCTTCTTGTGAATATTTTCTAAGAGTACCGTCAGGTCTAATTTCACCTATTCTTCTTGACCTTTTTTCACCTTTAACTAACCGTCTATAAAGTTGATATGAAGTAACACCAAATAATGGAATAGAAATGACTATTAATCCTATACCTTGAAATTGTTTCTTTGACAAGGTCATTATGTGTAAAGAAAAGAATATCGAAAGGTGGTAAAAGTGTTAACAGTGGCACTAGACTACACCAATGTCACATACATTTGCAACAGATCATCAATCATCATATCATCAAATCATCGATATATCATTGATATATTAACAATTTTTGTTATATTCATCACTTAAAATATGTTCCAATTAAACACTTAGATAATAAAATATCATAATTAACCCAACCATGTGTATACTGAAACAATCTCGTACCATCCCTACCAGCACATCTCATAAGTTCATCAACGCCACCAGGATGAAACTTCAAATATGGTGTTATATTATATACTTTACCACCTAAAGCTGTCCAAGCATCATTCAGAGTATTATGTTTAGCTAGCTCTTCCTTCGATACATTTATGAACCCACCATTTATACCTCTTAAGTTTGTACCAGAGCTACCTAGTCTTGCCCAATCAAGTGGTGAACAACCAGGCTCTAGTACTACTTTTGCACGAGATCTAGTAGTTTTAGGTGGTCCTAATGACATCTTATATATGTATATGTGTGCGTGTATGTGTCTATGTGAACGTATGTGTGTGTTTGTGAACGTCTCTATGAGAGTATGTGTGAACTCACTCTACCCTATACACACTCAATCACTACGACTTTTAAATGTACATACATTCACAAATGTACACATATATTGATGTTATATATACACACATATGGACATTATACACGCAATATTCTGACATTATATACGGAATATATAGACATTATATACAGAATATACACACATATATGCACATATATACACTTACAAAGGAACAACTTATGAACCCCTCTAAAGTAGGGTTCGAACTAAATTTTCTTCGAGAACTTCACCAACCTTCAACATTCAATTCTTCCCACATATATATCACATAAAATGTCATTAGTTCTATTAAGTCATATGTGTTCTGGTTTACAGAATGCTGTAATGGCAAAACATACACTCACTTCAATACCATTAACAAAATTACACCTTCAAGTAGCTGTACATCTATTAAGAGAAGGATTCATATCATCAATTCAAAGAGGTACTTCTCAAGGTCCAGATCAAGAATATACACCTTCAACACCTTCAAATATTTCAGATAGACGTCTTTGGGTATCATTAAAATATCATGATGGAAGACCTGTAATGTCAAAACTTAAAATGGTTTCAAAACCATCTAGAAAACAATACTTCGCTGTTGATGATATAAAAGGTTTAATAACTGGTAGAACAATAAGTGGAATTAGACCTTTGGATCCAGGTGAAGCTTTATTTTTACATACTCCTACACTTGGTCTTGTTGAAGCAAGAGAAGCAATTAAACATAATACTGGTGGTCAAGCTTTATTGAGAGTAAGGTAACCATTTAATGTATATGATATTTATGATATTCATCATCGTAACATACTTAACTTTGTATCACCTTAACATATTTAACTTTGTATTCACTATGTTTAATCTTTTATCCACATTCTGTAATCTATGTTTAATGCCATCTATTGCTAATATTGTACTTTCCATCTCAGGTGGTGCTGTATCTTTATCATACTTTTCAAGTTCTTTATGGTGTTAGTATGACAAATCACCGATAACAAGATATGATACTTACTTTGCTTCAAAATATCTAGTTCTTCGAGAATTTGATTTTGAGTGTCTTTAAGTGAATCTATTGATTGATTTATAGCTACTTCACCAGGTTTAAGTACTGATTCAAGTGCTCTATCTAGTTCTCTTTCTGACATGTCGAATGGTAAGTACTATACATGTGTTTACATTGTATCACATATCCAATATACATTGTATACTTGATGTAATTAGACATTAAATTAACCACTTGAAATATATTAAGTATTTATCCATTGAACAGTATGTTCTTCAGGTGAAAAAGTAGGTGTTTGTTTCAACGCCTCTTGAAGTAAATATAAATGATCTTGCATCGTACCTAAATTCTTCGTTAATCCTTCTATTTCTTCTTGAATTGTCTTATGTGCTTCAGGTAAAACTTCTGGTTTCAATTCTTTCAATTGTCCAACTAATCCTTGTAAATTATTAAGTTTCATATTGTATTCTTTCTTAATATTCTTGAATACTGTATCCAATGCTTCTGTTGCTGGTATATCTTCTTCAACCTTTTTTGACTTCGTAATATTTTTACTTCCTTTAAAGCAAACACTACATGATTTTCTTGGCATATGACATTTACACCCACAATCATCTGAATATGAACTTAATGTATCTTCTGAATCTGTAAGTTTAGGTATATCTTTCTTATACTCCGATAAGAATATTTGAAATTGTTTCATTAGATCGTCAACTGATTCTGAATTAACTTCATCTCTCCTTCCTTCGTTAACTTCACCTCTCCTTCCTTCGTTAACTTCACCTCTCCTGCTTTCGTTAACTTCACCTCTCCTATGGTCTCCAACCATACCCTCTAACACCAACAATCTCTCCTTCAATATCTCCCTCTCATTCACTTCATTCTTTAAGTCATTCCTTAATTCTTCATTCATACTCTTTAACTCTTTAATTTCATCATTCAATTTTTCATTATCTCTTTTTAATACTGCTTTCTCCTCTTCGAGCTTCTCAATCGCAAGCCTTATAATATCTGTCTTATTATGATCTGTTGCTGTATTACGTACTCCATTATAATGAGTATTGCCTTGAAATGACTTATTAAATATACCACTCATACCTGTTATATCAGGTAAGACTTTCTCTTTATCTGTGGTCTTCTTTTTATTGTTTTTACCAAGTATACTACCTGGTTTATCATTCGCTGATAGTCTTGGTAATTTCACTGAATTTCTTGATCCTGATGATTTCTCAGATTCATCACATCCTTTACTCCACATGTTATATTCATTACCTCTACCTTGTTCAATAGAACTAATACTTATATCATCGAAATTTACCATGTTTGTTTGTTGATGGGTTTGTTTACATTCAGAATTACTTGTTTAGTAGTGTTTATATAAAAATAGCCCTACACCGTTGCAGATCTTTTTCACAACCGTTAGTATCATTAACGAGAATTATAGTGAAGTATTCATTATAATTGATCACATAGTTTAGGTTCTCTCTCATTATGTCAAGTTCGGAAATCACTGTCATTTTCTTTTCCTAGGTTCACCTTCTATCTTGCTAGGTTCACTCACTGCGCTCACTTTCACTTCGTTCACGTTCATTTGTTCGCGTTCGCTTACTCCAGTATAGACCTCTTAAATAAACTACTCCTTTTACTATTGCCTTCTTCATCAATATCTTCTATCTCTAATCCACTCCTTGCTCTTTCTCCAAATGTCCTTTGTTGTACTAGAAACTTCTGCCTAAGCCTTTGATACTCTTCTGCTATCTCCCTCTTCTCTAATTCTGAATCATACCCATCTTCATCTTCTTCCTCTCCATCATCTCTATACTCTTTATAATCATCTGTATCTGTATCTGTACTAGAATCATCTGTATTACGTTCAATAAGATCAGAAAGAACAGGTCTTGTATCTTCTTCAGAATCAAATGCTGAACTATTATCAACATCTTTATTGTCATTAGATTCTTGAATGATATCTGATCCCACTATATTTGATCCAAGTATATTCGATCCAACTACATTCGATCCAAGTATATTTGATCCAAGTATGCTATCTTCAGGTAAAATAATTTCTGATCTGAATTCCGGTTTTAATGATGACTTTAAAGGTTTAGAATTTCTAAGATTTGATGCCTTTTTATTATTCGAAAGTGACTGATTTTTTCGAAATTTAAGTACATCAATATTCTCAGAAAATCTAACACATTTACCACTACTTTCTGAATCAATTTCTTCATTTGATGTATCAATTTCAACTGTATCACCAATCTCAACAATTTTCTGGTTATTGTCACTGTTGTCACTTGCATCTTCTTTTATAGTAAATCCTTCATTCTTTAAATAAGCTTCAATTAATGATTTATTTTCAAATGGAAATAATGTGCCTCTTGATCTACCAAATTCATCTTCATCAGATTCTTCTTCAATATCTTCATATTCATCATCTTCATCAATTTCTAACGTTAATGCATGCGTGGCAAGTTCTTCTAATTCTAACATTGACTGTTTCATATCAATAGGAAACTCATCCTCTGTAGAATATGGCTCTTCTTTAACTTCTTTACCCTCTTTTTCTTCCTTATTTCTAATCTTCAACAAACTCTCTCTTCCAAAAGCTTTCAAATCATTAATATTCTCAGGTACTATTGAACTTTCTGTAACATTACCTTCTTCATCAAGATACTCAACTATATCAACTACGGGTAAACCTTCTTCATTCAATATATCTTTACTTGAAAATGATTCTATCTTCTTATTAATAAATTCTTTTGCATCTTGTTTACTCATCTCAGCAAAATATCCTGATCCTAAACTGACCATTGTTCTTTCTCCTTGAATTTTATCAATTGCTAACAAACTCTCTCTTAGTATTCCTATTATATGAGTATCCATTGTTTACCTTCCTTATGCCAAAACCAGTAATTTATAATAAATATCTATAAAAATGTATACATGTTTATATGGCAGTAACAATATAAATGAAGAAAAGTGCAAAAAAGCATTTTCTTTAATTTATTTTGGTTCATGTCACGTGAATTAAATGTAGATGGAGGGTAAAATTATTAATTCTATAAACTTAATTAGCCACCAAACAAAGAGAACTGAGCGAGTATAGTTAACTCAACTATTTCATTCATTCAGTGAAAAAGTGAGACTAGCTCACTAATTATGTTCCATGACTATGTTCATTCACTCAGCTCACTCCTTTCACTGTGTTCACTGAGTTCACTGAGTTCATTTAACCAATGGCGTGCCAGTCTCCGTATACCCAATAGAACTCGAATCTGTCTCAATATCATCATTTATAGATGATGGAACATAATCATTATATATATTACTGTAATCAAACTTATCTCCAAAAGTTCCAAAATAATCCGCATCATCAACCTCCCTCGCATTCTGTATCGGCCAAAAATAATCCAATCCAGCATATACAGTAAACGATATAGCACATCCTAAAATCCAAGATAAGTAATATATGTTCGACCACCCAGGTAAAGTAACATTGGGGTTAACAACATATTGTGCAAATCCAGGTAATAATGGCCAAACTCCCATAATCCATGCAATTGGAGCTCGAATATTAACACCTTTCCAAAACCAGTATATACTTTGTGGTGATAGCTCATATAAATGTGTAAGCTTTAAACAACGTCTTCTAACATAATAATAATCAGCAAACATTACTCCTGAAAAAGGTCCAAGAAATACTGCATAACCACCAATTACTGTTAAAAATTTACTTGCTCCATTTAAAAGCTGCCATGGTTGCATTATGAAAGCAAATGCTGCAGTTAAATAACCACCTCTTCTAAGGTTGAAATAACGAGGCAATAATCCTGATAAATCAATACCGTTAGAAAGAGCATTTTCAGCAACTGCAATACCAAATTGTGCAAGAATAAATGCAATACTTGCAAAAGCAACAGCTGCTCTAGAATTAGAAGAATCATTAAACTTCAATTGAATATTTTGAAGTAATTCAAATGGCTCCCACATTAAATAATCAACTTCTGGGAAAATATCAACTGCACATGAAGTACAAATAATTCCAATTAAAGCAACAACAATTGTACCTAATGGAACCATTATTATTTGTGAAAGAACTTGATCCTTTGGCTTTCTAGCAAATCTTGTAAAATCAGATTGTGAAAGAATATGCGTAGAAATGGTCGCAATATTGCTAATAATTCCAAGTACCATCATCCATACTAAATGTGAACCTTTAGCTTGTGTTATTCCTATTGATGATACATCATGAAGAAGTTCACCGCCACTTCCACCATTTGTTCCAACACACCAACCTAATATAGCAAATACAGTAGGTATAACCAAAAGAGCACTAATTGCAAAGAAGGTATGATACTTTTCAGGAGGAATCCAAATGATAGGAAGACAAAGCACAGAAAAGATAATAAAGCCAGTGAAATCCCCAGTTGTCATTGTTCCACCAGCTAAAGGAGCATTTACATTTCTAAAGCTCGGCCAAATTGCAATTAATAGTGTTTTTACACACATTCCACCCCACCAAACTTGAGTTGAGTACCATACAAAACTCAGTATAATACGATTTACAAGAGGAAAAGCGCCACCAAACATACCCCACGAAGATTTTTGTAGAATAGGGAAGCCGATATGCCATTTAGCGCCAGGAAATCCAGAAAGAATACAAATTAAACCAACAATACAATTACCAACGATTACAGTAATCATTGCTTGCCATACATTTAAACCAAGTGCGATAATAGCAGAACCAGTTGTCCAACCACCAATATTAAATGAGCCAGTGACAATCCAAAGACCTACAAACTGCCACGGTCCATAAGTTCTTCTTTCTGGTGGTAAAGGAAGAGTATCTCGATTAGAAGAAGCGGTTGTTTTGAATTCACCTTCCTTATGAGGAACTTCAAGTTTCTTAGCGATTATCTTTAAACGGTGTTTTAGATTCATTTTGATAGTAAGAAAGCTGAAGCACTAAGGAAATAGATTTTTTTCACTTAAAAAAGCTCAAAAGTTGGGATCTGTCGATCTTATGTATAAACTTAGAAACAATACTTAAAGACCCTATGTAGATTCACCTTTGTCCAAAACCCTTGTAGATAGCTTTATCTAGAACCCCTTATATAAATTTTGTAGATTTCTTAAATTCACGTATACTATGTTGAAGTTCTTTAAGATAAGAGAAAATATAAACGACAGAAAATTTCATACGGAAAGGACTATTTAGCGATCCTTATCTCATTTACGGAGCAAAATCAAGCGATCTTTGATTAATGAAAAAAGGAGTGAAAAATCAAGTATTTTTATAATTAAATAAATGAACCTCCTTTTACCTCGTTTTTATCACTTTTTTCTCAGCGTATATAGTAGTTTATGTGATATCGTTTGTACTTGTTGTCTATGGTTGATCTGAAAAAGGTAGGTAATCCACAAGAAAAAATCCGATTGTCCATTTCCTATACAAAACTCAATGATAGGCTAATATCGATAAAAACGATCATTTTGAATACATAGTTTTCGTATTTTTCTTACCATTTAAAGAACCCGCCAGATTGAGTACGTCATTACAATTTTTTGAGTGTTTTTTTAAAGTACAATAAGAAGTAAAGAAAGAAATTGTTAAAAAAGACTCTCTTAATTGTTTATAAGGGACATTGTGTATTACGTGAGTATGACCTAGAGCAGTATCTTATTCCCTGACCTTCTAAGAGGTCGGTCTACGTCTATATATATAGTACTAGGGTTCAGGGTTAGTACCTGTTCCCTATGCTTCGGATGCTAGTTCCGCAGCAGAGGGAGTTGGCGCTGTGGCCGATTGTATTACATTCCCCCCCGTGGCAAGACTGTG